>CM061548.1:11845819-12033319 GCA_030864215.1 Capsicum pubescens
CCAACACTAAATACTTTGGTCGTATAAGTGTCTATTCATCTGCGCTAGATAACTCAGCATTCAACCAAGTGCATCATTCAGTATTTTTTCAGGATGAGGGCTAGAACCTGGTTCGTGGTTGAGTAATCATAATACACTTGTACAATTACGTTTCGGAAAAATGCTAAGATGGATATCAAACCCAGTTGAGCCCACTGTGCAACCCAAATCAACTGGTGGAACCACTCTAACTTTGTTGCTAGGGGTGCAAATAGAGAAATATATTCACTATTTTAGATATTATGCATAAGAAATGTTAGGGTTTTTGCCTTGATTTTCTTTTCAAGTTTAAGTTTTACTTTTCTTATAAGGAAAATAAAAGTAATACCATAATTACTTTTATTTTTTCTAAAAGGAAAATATAAAACTTTTCCATATTTGGTAAACCTCTTTCTTGGAGGAAAGTTTTTGAAACTCAACCTCCTCATACCATAACACAATAGTATCTACAATGTAGTGGTTTAAGAGTTTTGGTTAGGGAAGATTTTCTCTCTCATTAGTTTTTGTGGTTTTTAAATATTAGGTTTTATAATATGTAGGCCAATTGGCCAAAACATATAATAATTTTATGTTTTTTAGTCTTATTTTCTTTGTTTTTTGACTTATCGTCTCATAGTTTGCAACTAATAGCTTCTGCATGCAGTCGCGGAGCCAAGAAGTTCATTAGGGGGGTTCGAAAGTGCACACACAAACTAGCCGAAGGGGGTTCAACATATACAATATAGACATAGAAAATAATTTTAAACATGTATAAATAGTGTAATTTTCCATCGAAGGGGGTTCAGATACCCCCTGGATATATGCTAGATCCGTCACTTTCCGCATGATGCCCTCTCGATTTCGAACACAACAAGAAATACACATAAAATTTTCTTCCTAGAAAGAGAGTAAAATTCTTGATAATTGTCACGTCTATCAGCCAACATTAACAACGGAAGTTGGGGCAATGAAAAGTCAAAATTAGCCTTAATTGTTGACTTCGTCCACGAGGTACAAACAGAACCAAAAGTAATAAAATCTTCAATCACTTTAACACGTTTTGCAATCAGATCAATTAGGTCCCTAGGCAATTCTGCCCAGTTTACCGCCATATAGCTCTAATAAAAAATAAAGAAGCTTTATAATTTGTTAACTATTTTTGTTATAGTGAATATCTATCAAGAATATAAATAAGATCTATTTGATATCGATCAGGATATGAAATATCTATCTTTTAGAGAACAAATTACTCTCTCTTGTCTCTATTAACACGTTATCAGCACGAGTTTCTAACTAATTGAGATTACTTGCTTTCCAATTGAGGTATGTTTGTAGTTATCAAAAGTCATTTTCTTGAACAACTATTTAATTAACATTCAACCAAGTGCATCATTTAATATTTTTGCAGGATGGGGGCTAGAAATTAGTTCGTGGTTGAGGAAACATAATGCAATTGTACAATTACATTTCGGGAAAATGCTAAGATGGGAATCAAACCCAGGTGAGCCCACTCGTGCAACCCAAATCAACCGGTGGAACCACTTTACTTGGTTGTTAGGGGTGCCAATAGAGAATATATTCACTATTTAAGATACTAGTTTAGTTGCACGTGCCTCGCACGTGTAACTTTTGATTATTTAAAATTAGACGATTTCATCTATTATGAAGGTTTTTAATAAAGTGCAAAAATAAAGAAGACATAACACGTATTATGAAGGTTTTTAATCAACAAGCAGTTTTGTAAAATAAATAAATCAAGTCCTAATTCTATACAACGCAAAAACAATATACATCACAAATAGTAGTAACACGTATTATACTAATATTTGGGCAACTTTGCAAAAACCAAACTTGTAGATGTAGATGTATGTAGATGTAGATTTGTAGATCTTTTAAAATCAAATTAGTTAATCTATAATTTTTAAAGTAATAAAAAAAGTATTAGTTGTCATTAATTCTGATAACTTTTAATAAAGAAAGGTTTTACCATAAATATATTTAATTAATTTTTAACTTTTAAATATTAGGAAAAAAAATAGTAAAAAAATGATTTTATCTAAAGCAAAGACTTTTAATAATGTGCAAAATGTTCAAACAACATTTCTAAGGCCTTCACACTTTTAATATATTATATAGATAGATTATAGATATAGATATATAGAAAACGTGTGTTGCACGTTTATCCCAAATACTTGATACTGGTTATTGCAATATATTTTAGAAAATTAGAAAATCCAACAAAACTAACAAATTTTTTTTTATACATCTACAAAAAGAATAAAGTAGACGTCCACTATAATACATTAACTATATCTATAACATTGTTACTATATTTTGTTTTTTCTATTTTGTTAGGATTATACACTTAAAAAAAATAAAAAAATAAGGAACATAAGACGATGATGCGTTAATCAGCGTAATTCTTGCATATTAATTGTCAAAAAAAAAAAACTATACTACATTAATTTTATGTGCATAATCCAACTTTTAAATATTATAAAAACGAATAATAATTTTGTCTAATGTAAAATTTTGTTTAAAAAGGTAGAAAAGATGAATGGTTAATAGCTAAAATGGTAACTCAACTATAGACTTTTATTCAAATGAGCATGGTATTTAGTTGAATAAAAGTCTTTTAACTCTTCAACTATTCAACTTAACATAGTTAATTTGAATAGGATTGAGACACGAAAAGGTTGGCAAAAAAATATATAATTTAATGATTGATTCACTTAATCTGTTTGGATCTGCCGCCTTTTAGTAGATTCATCTTCCAACTCTGTTGACTCTTCCCAGTAATAACTAGTTTCTTTTTGATACTTAATTTTACGGCCAAACCCATCGGTAGCCTCCTAAACTTGGCACGATCTTTCACTTTGGCACCTCAACTGGTCGTTGTTCACTTTTGACACCTCAAGTAGCCATAAACTGTGTCACTTCGGCACCTTTTGCTGATTCAGCAAAGAGAGTGTATTACACTCGTTTTTGGGCGCACTTCAGGGTTATTTTGTAATTTTTTCATCTTCAAATTTTTTTAAAATTATACATAAAGATTTTTAAAATTTCATCTTCTCGATACAATTTTTCTTTACCTTAACCTCCATTAATGGAGGTTGAATTTTTCAAGAATCAATGGAACACACTACCACACTAACAACAACCAAATTACACCCAAAATAGCAAACCAAATTTCTCCTGCTCTACCCACGACATCATTAACACTCAAAAGAAAAAAAAAATATTCATTCCATCAATCCAGACAAAGAACACAGCAAAATACTCCTTTCTTCTCCATTTTCTTTTATCTATTGAACAGACACATACGACTTTAATAAAAAATACCCAAATTAATATTTCTCCAAACCTCCTCAAAAATGCAAAGAATCACTAAAAATTCAATGATTTACTTCTTTGGGGAATTTTATCAAACACAAAGCGTCCAAAGAAAAGTAAAATTATTTAGGAGGGCAAATTCATTTTTTTTTCACTTTTTCACAAGGATAGTGGATTCTTTACTAGTAGGAAAGAATCAATGTAGATATGAAATTCATCTTTCTCCGTATTTCATCATATATCTGGAATTCGTGAAGCTATTAATGTAGATCTATTATTGTTAGAGAATGAGGAGGTATGTTTATCATTATTGAAAAGTTCAATCTCCATTAATGGAGGTTTAAGTTGAAAAAAACTTGGGTGGAGAAGACAATGTGGGGGGCTTTTTGTAATTATTTAGGGAATAAAACATGTGTCATTAATTCATTGGATATAATTGCCATGTATTTTGGCCTTTTTTTTAAAAGAAAATTAATTGTGTGTATATATAATGATGTGGCTATGTAAAATTAAATGACACAAATTAATTGGTCGAGTAATCCACGTTGGCAGCGAGTGAGACCCACGCACCAGAGCTGATGTCGAAAGGTGCCAAAATGACATGTTTTATAGCTACTTGAGGTTCCAAAAGTGAACAACGCCCACTTGAGGTGTCAAAGTGAAAGATGGTGCCAAGTTTAGGGGGCCGTCGATGGGTTTGGCCTAATTTTACTATACATTTTCATTTTTTCCAACTAAATGTCCCATAGACTCTTGAATTTGTTTGTCAATCCTTAGAGAAAAAGTTATGACACTTTTACTGATGGTATTATGCTACATGCATTTGAATCAAAATTTATTTGCTGATGAAATGAAATATTATAAATTATGTCTAAATAATTAATTCGTTAAATCAATTCTCTACATGATACGTCCATCAAATGGATGTCGAAAGTGCATGCTTTACCTTACAATAGATATACTGCAAAAAAGTATAGAATCAACGATACAGAAAAAAAAAGTGTCTCAGAAGATATTTCATAAAATTGAAACTATACAAAAAAAAGAAAGTGCTAGTTGAATTTCAATGGCTCCACCATCAAATTTTCCAATAATATGATACATTATTCTAATCAATTTTCCATTATATTACAAAGAACCACCAGCAAGTATATGAGCAATAACTCTTATACTCATTATTTTGTTGTGTAATTGGAGAAGTCATTTAGGATAGAAAGTCATTTTATGGAACAACTATTGAATTCCCTGCTCCTAAATAGGCCAACACGAAATATTTTTGGTCGTATAAGTGCTTTTTCATCTGTGTTAGATAATTCAGCATTCAACCAAATGCACCATTCAGTATTTTTGCAGGTGGGGGGTAGAACTCGGATCGTGGTTGAGGAAACATAATGCAATTGTACAATTACATCAGACAATTGCATATAGATCACTCACCTTGATCTCCTATTTCATTATCTGGGCCAAAAACTGGTTTAATATCTATGGTAGGTAAATGGTCGTATTCCTATTGGTATGTAGAACATAAAATCAGAGGTGGATCTAAGAATTGAATGTGTTGGGGGCATCACTAATTAAATTTTGGGAAAATGCTAAGATGGGAATCAAACCCGGCCAGGTGAGCCCACTCGTGCAACCCAAATCAACCGGTGGAACCACTTTAACTTTGTTGCTAGGGGTGCCGGCGTGCCGATAGAGAAATATATTCGCTATATTAGATATATATACGTATATACATACATTTTTTCCGCGATTACTGGGTGCCTATGACCACCTCTAAGGATGGATCCGTCTCTACACAAAACTTGAGATCAAATAACTAGTTGCATAAACTTATTGAATTGTTTAAATTATAGGTTCAGATATAATAACCGTTGAGATTCAAATGTCATGAGTTCAGAAGAATCAGTAAGCAAAATAATGCAATAACCATGCCTAAAAACATGCTAAATAGACAGAAAAAAGAGAGTGCAACAATCACATTATCATAATGATGGTATTACCCAAATTGGCGGCCACAAATAACTCCGCGACACTCCATGATAACAAGACTCAACTTTTCCATCTTCAAGATTGTATGCCCTCAAATCTCTTCCATCACCATTAATAAAATATATGTGATTAGACTTGACTTCAGTAAACTTAGAGGAATCAATGCAAATTGCTCCATTAAGGCCCAGAAAGACTGCGTAATCTCCCAGCTTCAATCCAACCTCTCTTACATCTATTTCAAATACTCCAAACGTATCACCGCCTTCTGCTTTATAGAATCGCGAAATATTTAATAGTGCCCCTGATAACTCGACGAGGTATCCTAGCTTTCCAAAATATAAATATTATATTTTCAAAGTGAACGAGCACAGTTGCTTTAACATCAAATGGTTGAGGAATGCTAGGCCCTGGAACCCCAAAAACCCAAATTTTTCAACTATAAGTAAGAAAATAAAATTGTCCTCTATGATTTCCACCACGGTGATCAAAGTCAACATATATCCAGTTGAGGTCTCCAGGTCACAACAAGCCAAATAATTGGAATTTACATAGTAGGAAACTGTGAGTACATAATCTAACGTGACAGAAGGACTGACAGATAAGACAGCTCTGTTTATAGAGTGATATTGCTCTCTTCTTTCACGAGAAAGAAATCTCCTTTCCGCTAAAGCCCCAAACTCTTTTTCAAGAGGAAGTTGTATACTGACGCGAGAGAAAGGATGCAACAAATTCATCTCCTTAGTGTTATTATTTGCAGTGCAGATCCATCCCTCTGTTGGAGAACATTGTCGATTTATAACTTCTGGGAGAAATACACGTGAAACTTTTTTCCTAGAAAGAGAGTAAAATTCTCGATAATAGTCATATCTATCAGCCAATATTAACAACGGAAGTTGAGGCGATAAAAAGTCAAAATTAGCGTTAATTGCTGAATTTCTCAATGAAGTACAAACAACACCAAAAGCAATAAAATCTTCTATCACTTTAACACGTTTTGCAATTAGATCAATTAGGTCCCTAGGCAATTCTGCCCAGTTTACTGGCATTAGCTCTAAGAAAAAGAGAAGCTTTATAATTTGTTAACTATTTTTTTTTTATTACATACATTTAATTGTATATATAGTTGTAAATATATTCCTATAAGGATTTGGAATGCAAACAAACCTAAATTTTTCCGTGTAAGTTCAACATATTAGTTGGACATCTTTACGATTTGTTACATTGAAAAATAACTTAAATATACACCTTATAAAGTAATTACAATAATCCCAACTAATTATGTTGAATGTATCGGGAGCTAATTATGTATTTTGACAGATTCAAAATCAGAAAAAATGTATCTTTGTTGGATGATTGGAGAGCTAATTATGTATCTCGACAGACCCAAAATTGAAAGTTTTAGAAATTATGCAAAATATCAAAATTTTCTATAATTAAAATCCAAACTGATGGGATTTATGTTGTTTGCTTATAGTAGACATAATTAACTAGTTCAATTAGTTCGCAAAATTGACATGTAGATACAAATCCTGTTTAATATTGGTATGTTTTTAGTCAAGACATAAAGATGAGGTATGTGTACATTCTACCCTCCTATGTCCGACGGAATAATAGGGGCCAAAATATTATGCCAAAATAGCTCGGTGGACCTTTGTACTTAGTCTGGTTTGTGTTGGGTTCAATTGGTGTGAATGGAAAATGAAAAGTTTCTTGGAAGGGACACAACTCTTCAAGTAAAAGACACACTATTTTGGAAAAAGGTATGACTGTTTGGATGGTTGTGGTTGTTCCAAAAAGACAATCTTTCGAATGGACAGACATGACTGTTCAGAAAGGATACACTTTTCTAGTGAACCATTGGCACCTTTCGTAAGGGGAACTTAATAGCTATATAAACCTGCATTTTCCCACAGGTTTAGTATGATTTTTTCTGCACTTGAAAACATTTCTTGACTTTTAAAATACTCTGTGTGATCATCTAATTGTTGAGTAAGTTTGAAGAGAATCCAATCGTTTGAGGTACCACTATAGTCAGATTGTGAAGCCTTTTTATCCTGAGAGAAAAATTTCGCAACCTCGGGTACTTGATGGGAATTATTTCCTTAAGGACACTCCGTGAATTCGGAGGACTTGGCTTTTTCTGCTTCATCTAAATTTTTTTTAAAATACTGAAAACACACTTCTTTGAAAGGTCGTTTTTTGATCTTGTGTTGAAGATGTGGAAAACTTCATAAGTGTTCTTGATTTATTCTTGAACTTGTGTTGAAGTTGTTTTGCCAAAATACAAATTTTTGAGTACTGACAATGAAAAGAGTTTTGGGAATCTTAAATACACTCAACTATGCTTTGCATTATAATAAATATCCCACGGTACTTAAAGGATATAGTGATGCAAATTAGATCACCAGATCAAATAAAGTAAAATTTACGAGTGGATATAATTTACAATATGGGGAGGAGCAGTCTCTTGGAAATCATCCAAACAGACATGTATTGCTCGTTCTACAATGGAATAAGAATATATTGCATCAGATAAAACTGGTGAAGAAGCAGAATGACTCCAAAATTTCTGGGAAGATATTCCTTATTGGCCCAAACCATTGGCACCAGTATCCATACACTGTGATAGTCAAGCGGCAATAGGTAAGGCAGGGAGCATGATGTACAATGGTAAATCTCGTTACATATGACGGAAACTTAATACCATTAGAGAACTTTTCTCTAGTGGAATTATCACTATTGACTATGTGAAGTCAAAGGATAATGTGTCGGATCAACTTACAAAAGGCCTAACTAGAGAAGGAGTTGAGAGGAAATCCAAGAAAATGGGTTTACGGACTAGGACAAGTCAGTATGGCGGTAACTCTACCTAGCAGACTGGAGATCCAAAGAGCTAGCTTTAAGGACATCAAACAAAGTTGTATCTGACAGCTTCAACGTTGGTAATATACCCAACCCGTTCTCATGATGTAGACAATGTTTAGTAAACAAGGATAAGTCATGGTGTGAAGTCTTTTAATGATTATCTAAATTTGGCAAATTTGACCAAATAATTTAATCTATATGATTGAACGTTTAGAAATCACCCATGTGAGGGCGAAGTGGAAGCCGCTTCAAGAAGAATGTTAGTAAAGTCCTATTCTCTAAGCTCTCATGAGATCGGGACGTGATCATGGCTGAAACGAATAAAACTGTGAGAACCATAAATGGTAAAAGGATAATTGTGTGACATGTGTTGTCTAGGTGTATATTAAAGCTCGACGGTTCAAAGATATCAAATCTTCCAATTGACCGAGTGCATATGATGCATGTACACTACGGAAAGTTCAAAGGGAAACCCACTTATCCAGATGCAATCAGTCTTTTCTTGATGATCACATACTTTTCCATAAAGTTTTACAAAGAGAAGTCATTCCCCTTTCATGTGGGGGATTATTAGGCTCAATTGGTGTGAATGAAAAATGAAAATTTGCTTGGAAGGGACACAACTCTTCGAGTAAAAGACACTATTTTGGGAAAAAGTATGACTGTTTGGATGGTTGTAGCTGTTCGAAAATGACATACTCTTTCGAATGGACAGACATAACTGTTCAGACAGGATACACCTTTTCGGTGAACCATTTCCACCTTTCAAAAGGGGCACTTAATGGCTATATAAACCTGCATTTTTTCACAGGTTTAGTATGAATTTTTCTTCACTTGAAAACATTTCTTGTTTCTAAATACTCCCTGTGATCATCTAACTGTTGAGTGAGTTTGAAGAAAATCAGATCGTTTGAGGTACCACTACAGTCGGATTGTTAAGCCATTTTATTCTGAGAGAAAAACTCCGCAACCTCGGGTACTTAAGGGGAATTATTTCCTTAAGGACATTCCGTGAATTCAGAGGACTTGGCTTTTTCTGCTTCATCAAATTTTCCTTAAGATACTGAAAACACACTTCTTTGAAAGGTCATTTTTTATCTTGTGTTGAAGATGTTGAAAACTTCATAAGTGTTCTTGATTATTCTTGAACTTGTGTTGAAGCTGTTTTGCCAAAATACAGATTTTTGTGTATCCGAAACAACAGTTTGTAAAGTGGATACTCCTACTTATACATCTGTCATCTGGACCCCTCAACCCATCAAAATACAATATTTTAAATTCCTCTGACCGTTGACTAAGCTTATGTGGCATTGAAGTGTTTGAGTTGGACACCACGCGTGTAGTCACGCGCCGAGGTGCGAGTGGACATCATTTTTTAATTAAAATAATTCAAAAAAAAAACCTTCTCCACCCCTCCCCCACCCTAACCCCCCTAAACCTTTCTTCTTTTCCCCACTACAGCCCTTCTACCCCCACCCGAAACCCCAACCACACATAACCTTTGCCTTCTTCTTCGCACCAGTAGTACAGCCCCCACCCCTTCACCACCCCCACCCCTAACCCATTTTTTTGCACCAAACAATTATAGCCTAACCCCCATAATCATTCTTCTTCCTTTTCACCATTACAACCTCCCACCCCACCCCCCGCCACACACACAAAAAAAACCTTTCTTCTTCCTTTGGATATGCAAAGTTCACTTGGCATGAGGAAATTTTATTTAAATCACTTTCTAAATTCAAAACTTTTATATATTTTTAAGATTAAAATTTGAACAAGTGAGTAATAGTAGTTATTGACAAAAGCGGTGACGAAGGGTGTGGGCGTGGATTTGACTGAGTTAGTTTCGAAATTTTTGGTCGTGGAAAAGCCGGAGTATCCTCTGCTTAACTTATTGGCTCCCTTGTTCATAAGAACAAGAAGAAGAAGAAGAAGAAGAAGAAGAAGAAGAAGAAGAAGAAGAAAAAGAAGAAGAAGAAGAAGAAGAAGAAGAAGAAGAAGAAGAAGAAGAAGAAGAAGAAGAAGAAGAAGAGGAAGAAGAGGAGGAAGAAGAAGAGGAAGAAGAGGAAGAAGAGGAAGAAGAGGAAGAAGAGGAAGAAGAGGAGGAAGAAGAAGAGAAAGAAGAAGAAGAAAAGCAAAGAGTCATTAGCGCCCCAGCCACCACCATTTCACTTTTATTTTTTTTAATTCTTGTAGACACATATTTTGTCCCGTCGATGATATTTTTTTTTCCGATATCACATAATTTAAGCTCACTTTTTATAAATTTTCCCCAAGAAAATAAATATCCACCTCACCTTTACTTATTTATGCATTTACTTTTTGATTTGTTTTTATCCAAATAACAAGCCATAACAAACTTTATCATATCCTAATATTCTAACAACCCACCCAACTAAAAATTGACAACACATCCTAACCCCTACCCCTCCTACCCACACCCCTTTGGCCCTACCCCACTAGAAATACATACACGACATATATACACACATAGGGAACAGAAAGGATACACAATTTCATATACAACAACAATATATAAGCCCACTGATATTCATTCACAGGGGAGGCCAGAGAAATATATTCATATACACATCGAAGCCATTTTCTTGGATCTTGTTGGCAACACCCACAGCTCATCACTCCAAATTCACGCACCCACACATGAAAACAACATGAAAAGGAGTAAAAATGGAGATGATTTGAGAGATTCAGTCGCCCCCTTTCAGATTTCCGGTGAAATCTCGTCGGAATCGGCGCCATCGTGGATCCAGTTGGTCCATTTGATAAGTCCGGTTTGAAATTCTCAATATATTTTTTCTTCCGTCGTTCTCTATCTAAATCTAGCTGGAAAACAGTAAGTTCGCCGGAATCTATTTTGGTTGGTCATTTTCTGCCTCCGTCTGAGTTCACCGGAGCTCAGACTATACCAGATTCGGTCCTCCATTCGGTTGATTGAGGATTTTGGTTCATCTATTCTAGTGTCGTTTCTCTCGAAATCAGGCTTGGGTACCTCAGCTGTTTTTCTTTCCTCATTGAAATTAAGGCTGACTTGCTAAGTCGTTATGCTGGTCGGGTTTTGTTGGTTTGCATACTGTTTTGGAATTTTGGATATCGTTTGGACTCGGTCAGATTTTCTGTGTTCAATTTTGGATTGTTGTTTCACTATTCGAGTCGGATCGTCATTGTTGAGGTTCTATTCAAAATTTTGAGTCCGGGTTTCTTTATTATCATACAAGAACGTTCTATCGAGGTTCAATTCTATTCTTTCTCTTCTATATTTTGTTATTTATCGTGTTCTATGCTTAGAATTGAATCCAATGTGTTGGTTGATTCGTGCTGATGTGAATCGTTGTTTGTTTTGATTCGGTGTTTGATCTCTTTGATTATGGATTGATTATAAGGTGTGTCATGAAATGTTATCTCGTTTGAGAATTAAAATTGATTGTTGTAGGGCGGAAGTTAAACGTTGATAAAAATGATTTTGTTGATTTGATTCATTGATATCGAGTTTGATAGTATCCTGATAGGTCGAATTGGATAGGCAAAAATATTTAGGTGTTGACTCAATGCGGTGAATGTTGAAATGTGTGTTGAATGGTTTTGTTTTATCACTTTTGGATCAATTGTACTATTTGGCTGGGGAATGCCCCGAAGTATCTGTATATCTTTTTTCACCAGGGAATGCCCTGAGGTATTTTGTACTCGGAGGACGTTCGTGATGAAGGCCCTAGGCGTCGAGTAAAGCACGGGAGCGTAGTTAGTATTAGTGTAGGTTAGATAGGATTTATTTTTACATTTTTATTTTTGGACTGTATAAATTGGACTGGACATTGTACTATTGATTCTTTTTGTTTTGTTTGATTGTTTTACGTGTTTTGTGTGGGTTGTACATTCATAGTGTCAAAATTAGCCGATACGCTCCACCAAGCGACCGTGGTCGAACCACGGGATCGAGGGGTGCCTAACACCTTCCCCTCGTTCAACAGAATTCCTTAGCTGGAATCTCTGTTCACAAACCAGTTTAAAGAATCAAATGGTTTTGAAAAGAATTTCCGAATGGTGACTTGGCACACCAGATTATGCCAAGTGGAGACTCTGATTTTAAATGTAAAAACAATCCTTCTTCGAAAAAAATCATTTTCTTTTGTCACTTAATAATAAAAACCCTTTCAAAACTTAAAATATAAATCTTTTTTAGGGTTAGAAAAAGGGGTGTGACAGCTCTGGCGACTCTGCTGGGGAAATTTCAGAATCCTAGCTTTTTTGGAGTCGTATCGGCTTTGTTTGGAATTACGAGTGTATAAGCATTTTTTGTGATTTTTGTTTGTGTTTTCACTTTTGTGTATTTTCGTGCTCTTTGTTTACAGTATTTATCCTATGTGTTACCGCTTTTATATCTGACATCATGTGCATAACCCGAGTCATTGTTTCTGCAAGAAGTCTCGGATCGCACGTCGTGCGCACGAACTCTAGTTGAGTCACCTTTATTTTAATGGGGGAGCCGTTGGATGTATGGAGTATGTGGAAAGAAAAGCAGCCACTATCGACCATATGCTCCCCCGAACGGCCTTGTTAGTAAACCACAATGTAGGTCAGCCTTTAGGTCATTCTTATGTGCATCATATTAAGACCTAGCGGGGCCCACACGGTCCTTGGTAGGAGACTCACCTTTAAAGCATCCCTACGTGCTAAATATTGCTTCTTTGAGAGTAACGTGGTCATTTGACGGACCGATTTGGGGAAAACATGTGTTAGAAGTAAAGTGTGTAGATAAAAGGAAAAAAAAAGAGAAAAGGTGAATCTAAGAAGAGTTTCATAGTTTTTAGGTTCTTTATGGATTTTGTTTTCCACGATTCAAAAATTCAAAAAAAATAAAAAAAATCAAAAAGATTTTCCTTTTGTTTCCTTTAGCAAGCTTTCACAATTCGAAAACTCCAAAAAGATATTTTTTTAGGGGATTTTTATAAAAGAAAAATTCAAAAAGAGGTGGTAGAAGTTTTGTACATTTCATTTAACGAAAATACCAAAAAGATTTTTTTCTTTCATAGCTGTTGGTGTCATTTTTTTTAGGTAAAGTGTCGAATTAAAAACTAAAAAAAAAAGACTTTGTTATGTTGTTCATCATGTGTCATTGGTCGTGTCTCAAGTCAGGGTGTCATCTGTTATTTAATCATTAATTATCCAATCTGGATGAACTACGCATACCTGATTCCCGTCCCTCGGGGCGGGATACGTAGGCAACCCTCGGTGGGTCCGGTAACCTTTATTTTGGCCTTCGTCTTAGTCTTAGACTAGGTCTTTTACCCAGTAACCTAGAGTTGTTAGCCAAGTAGGCTGATTTTATTCAGCGTTACTGTTCGGCGATTTGGAGTCATGAAGCGGTCTGTCCCATCGACGTATGTCCGCATCAAATTCCCATTGGTTGGGAACCTTTTGCTCTTATCAAATTTTTGAGATAATTTCTTATCTGCTACTACAGGATGGATCTGTCCACAAAGTCTAGAGTCCTTATGGTTGTCAAGATACCCAAAAAGTTGATCAAGTGGTGGGGCACGTTCAATTACTCTGAAAAGCACGAAGTGAGGAAAGTGTTAGGCAATCTTGTAGCACTTATGGATCTCACACCTTTTCTAGATCTAATAGAAGCTGCGTTGACTTTCTGGGATCCAAATAATTTGGTGTTTAGGTTCGGAAGTTGTGAATTGACTCCTACCCTGGCAGAAGTGTCTCATTTGTTTCGGTTGACTTACATGGGTCAACAGATGATTTTAGCCCGCAATCATACTCGTAAGAAATTCCTTCGACTCTGTGGATTAAAATATAACAAGCATCTGGGATGTCTCAAACAATCTTGGATTTCCTTGGACTATTTTTTTGCTAGATTTGGGTCCTTAGAGGGTTTCGACTGCTTTTGGGATGAATTTTGTACTACCAAAAAAATCTGGGAACAACGTCGTCTTGAGGTTTTCTGTTTGGCTTTGTTGGGTATCTTAGTGTTCCCGTCAGATGAGAGGTTTATCAATACTCGTCTACAATCAGTGGTGATAGCTTTATTCATGAAAAAAGATTAGGTCGCCATTGTACCAATGATCTTAACAGAAATATATAAGTCTTTAACTGAAGTAAAAGGAGGGGTACGATTTTTTGAGGGGAGTAATCTGATATTGCAGTTGTGGATGATGGAGCACTTGCATACGCTTTCTTTGATTAGAGCAGATGTGATCGACCATTGTCTGAATGATCGAGTGCAAGCCACACAAGAGAGAATGTGTTTTGACAAATTTTCTTTTCCTATGGGAGTCAATTCTTGGATCGAATTTCTCGAATCAAGAACTCCGAACAACATTCTTTGGTGTTATGTGTGGTTTCGTCCTAAGAAAATCTTGATTGGATCTCAAATGCAACTCTTTCTAGTTTTGATAGGACTTAACTGCACTAGGCCTTACAGTCCAAGAAGGGTGATGCGTCAGTTGGGCAGGATGCAAGACGTCCCCCCAATAATGGACCTTCTAAAGGATGTAGAGTACTTTAAAAACCAAACCGTGGGGGAAAGCAAATATGAGCAATTCTGGAATAATGCGATAAATCTAGGTGTCGATACTCTCGAGGAAAATCCAGGATGCACTCAAAACTATGAAATCTGGCTACAATCACTTCCCCGTGGCATTAGTAGACCCTTACCATCCCAACTTAGAGGGCGAATACGGGAAGAAATCATGGTAGAGAATGATGAGCAGGAAGATCCGGGTGCCAAGTTAGAGTTTTTGAGAGTTCAGTTGTCACGTTTGATCTTAACTGTGGATGGGTGTCAGAGAAAACTTTGCGGGTGTAATCTCCAAGAGGCGGGGATACGGGCGAGAAATTTGTTCCCGGGTATCAAAACGTTGTTGCAGGATATGTTGCAAAGTCTGAGTGGAAAAGAGGGGACTTTACAGATGGGTTCATCTCAGCCGAGGACGTCACACAGAGCACCAGTTTGAAATAATATGTCTTATCTTTATGTAGTTTTGAGTCTTTTATGTTTCTGTCACTGTAGGGTGGTGTCTGTGTAAGTCGGAGTCAAGTTGTTTTTGATATTCGGGTCTTTATTAGTAATTGCACGCATGTCGTTAGGGGTTTAGAATGTTGTTTTGTATTTTTTGTTTAGTTTTAAAGTGGTCCTAAATTCGTTGTATCTTTTGTTGTCTTTCATCAAAATGTTATGATGTTACGTCTTCCTTTTGTTTACTTGTTTTCGTTTTTCATGAAAAAAAGAAAAAAAAATGAACCTTCAATTGTGTGATGTTTATGCATATGCAGCCCGAACTATGCAAGATCTGATTCATGTACAACATGATACGTAGGCAACCTACTTTTGGGTTCGATCTAATCATTTTGTTTCGTTGTTTATCATTATTTTTCCTCTTTTAAAGAAAAACAAAAGCCATAAAGAATGATAAAATAAAGGTAGATAGCGAGAGAAGAAAAGAAAGAAAGGATGATGAGACAATAAAGGGAAAGAACAGAGACTGATACGAAAAATAAGAGAGAGGGAAAGGAGAATAAATAAATAAATAATAATAATAATAAGTGTAGATAAAAATAGGGATGATGTTAAATTGACCTCGCTATCCTCAAAAGCTGGTAGAAATGAACATGAATTTAGGACAATTTTACCAAAGTGATTCCCATGCTTGTGGTATTCCCTAATCCTAACGGATGTCGTCTTTGATGAGCATGTTCTTTCAGATAACAGTGGTAGGTTTGCAGCACTCTGGATAGTCACCCATACTTCACTAGATCCAAAGAAAAGCTCTCCATGGCTAGTAGGGAGATTGAAAATTCGCTCATTGACTCGGATCAGGATCAAAGGAAAGAAAGTTCAGAACACAATGATGAGGTAGTAAGGCTCAGGCAACAATTGATAGATTTGCACCGGGCATGGGCAAGCGGAATGCCTCCTCCTCCGCTCCCTGAAAGTCTTGGGAATATCTCTAATTGCCCACCACTTTCTCAGGCACAATTCTCTGCTCCTACTGAATCACCTGAGCATGCGCCAGGATTCACTCCGCGACATTATTATCCTGACAATTCTGGTATGCCCTTGGCAGCTCCCCATTCAAGACCCGCTGCTCAGCCGGCGCCACCGATCACACCGGTATTTGTGGCTCCGCCACCACCTGAATCTACCACATATGCTGGGCGTCCGACAATGGGGCTTCCTAGGTCTACCAGTGAGCCAGTATTGAAGGTTCCAGATAGTCAGTATTATACCCCGGAGCCTACTTTGAGAATGAATAAACCGTATGGGTACACTCAACCACCTGCATTTCCATTTGATACGGAGAAACCTGTCGCAACAGAGGAACAGGAAGTCATAGCACGGAAGTTGAAAAGTTTAGAGCAAGCCATGAGGAATTTGCAGGGAATCGAAGGTTATAAGAGTGTTTCCTATAAAGATCTTTGCATGTTCCCAGACATCAACCTTCCCCTCGGTTTTAAAATGCCCAAGTTCGAGAAGTATGCAGGGCATGGTGATCCCGTGGAACACTTGAGACGTTATTGCAACCAATTGAGGGCTGCAGGAGGAAAGGAAGAGCTTCTCATGGCTTTCTTTGGCGAGAGTCTTTCTGATCTGGCTTCAGAATGGTTTATCGATCAAGATATCGACAAGTAGAACAACTGGGATGACTTAGCTTCTGAGTTTGTGCAACATTTTCAGTATAACATCGACCTGATTCCGGACAAAAAATCCTTGGTCAACATGAAGAAGAAAAACACTGAAGGTTTTAGGGAATACGCGATAAGGTGGCGTGAACAGGCCGCCAGGGTAAAGCCTCCAATGAAAGAAAGTAAGTTGGTAGAGGTTTTCATTCAGGCACAGGATGAGACCTATTTTCAACATTTACTTCCAACAATGGGAAAATCTTTTATTGAAGTCCTCAAAATGGGGGAGATGATAGAGGACGAAATCAAGACCAGATGAATAGTGAGTTTTGTCGCATTGAAAGCCACCACACAATCGATTCAAGGTGGATCTGGCGCATTCGGAGGTAAAAAGAAGAAAGAGGACGTGGCGACTTCATAGCTGGAACCCATTCCTATCCTAAAAGACCAACTCGCCCCTATCCCCAATCCCAAGCCCAAGTCTATGCCCAAGCTCCATATATTCCTCCCCACCACTACTACACTCCACAAAACCCTTTATATTCCATTCCACCACCCATGTACCCAGTATATAGCACGTAGCCATATGCCCAAACCCCTTCTTACCCGCAATGGCATGCGCAAGCTCCACAAAATCGCCCACCCGCTTCACCGAATTACCAAAACCCCTCCAGACCCAGTTTTCAATCTAGGCCCGAGTATAAGAAAGAAAAGGCGATCAAAAATCAATTCACACCTCTTAGGGAGTCATATGCTAGCTTGTTTGATAGGTTGAGAAAGTTGAAGGTCTTAAGCCTAATTCAAGGAAGGCTTTCAAATCCACCGCCGAGGAATCTCGATTATTCTTTAAGGTGTGAGTACTGTTCTGACATGCCAGGCCATGATATCTAGAAATGCTGGCATTTAAAGAGATCTGTCCAAGATTTAATTGACATAAATCAGATGCTGGTCCAGGTCCCGGAGGGTCCAAACATTAACCAGAATCCGCTGCCAACCCATGTTGAAACCAATATGTTAGAATTGATATATGACGGGAAAGAGTCTTCAAGGTGTTATAAGCCTATTGTCAAGATACAGACCATTGAGGAGAAATCGGTGAATGTAGTAGAGTATTTGAAAGCAATGTCATTGAGCCAGGAAGGAATGAGAGAAGATAAAGCCCAAGAAAGTGTCACACCCCTTTTTCGACCTCCAAAAAGATTATAGTTTAAGGTTCGAAAGGGTTTTATTATTGAAGTGACCAAAATGAAAATTTGTTTCGAAAAAAGGATTATTTACATTTTTTATTTCAGAGTCGCCACTTGGCATAATCTGGTGTGCCAAGTCACCATTGGAAAATCCTTTTCAAAACCATTTGACTCTTTAAACTGGTTTGCGAACAAAGACTCCGGCTAAGGAATTTTGTTGACCAAGGGGAAGGTGTTAGGCACCCCTCGATCCCGTTATTCAACCACGGTCTCTTGGTATAGTGTATCGAATATTTTGACACTACGAAATGTATAAACCACACAAAAGCACGCAAAACAATCCAACAATAAACAAAACAAAACAATCCAAAAGTACAGTGTCCAGTCCAATTTATAGAGTCCAAATATAAAAATGCGAAAATAAATCCTATCTAACCTATACTAATTCTAATTATGCTCCCGTGCATTACCCGATGTCTCGGGCCTTCACCACGAACATTTTTCAAGTACAAGATACCTCGGGGCATTTTCCAGATAAATCAGTACAAGTACTTCGGGGCATTCCCCGGCCAAATGATACAAAGGATTGAAAAGTGATAAAATCAAACCATTCAATCAAATTTCAAACATTCAATCAACCCACAATCTCCAGATTTGCCTACCCGACCTACGTCTTGCCTATTCCAATAAACGTATCTTGATACTACCAAATTCAATTAACGTTTATTTCAAGTCAAACAACTAATGAATCAAACTAATCAAAATTCACTAATTATATCCAGTTTTCAATTCTCGCCCCACTTATTCCCATATGAATTCAAATCTTTCAATTCCTTCATTCACGTGAATCAATCAATCAACATCAACCACAGTAATCACGATTGCTACAACACAAGATCGAAACATATCACCAAAGAACACATCATAGCCACATTAAAAAAAAAATAATAAAGAGAGAGATTTAAGGAATGGACCTTCAAATAATCGATTACGATGACAATAATGTTTAGGAAAACCAACTCCGAGAGTCCGAATAGTGAGACCTCAACGGAGATGCAATCCCAACTCGGTATAGAGAAACCAAAAATCACAAAATTGACCACGAATGATCCGATTAAAACTAACGACACCCAAAGTGACCAAATTCTAGAATAACTCGACCAAAAGTCGATGAATACCACCTCCTGAATCAACCCGAATGGATGGATAAATCAATGAGAAATTATGAACCAAACAAACCGGAATCGAAACACCCAGTACGATGCTAGAAACGAATCCCGAACAGACCAAATCCCCAAAATTAGAATGCAAACTAAAAAAAAATATGAATCTAAGCTTCGTGAGCCACCAGGGGCAAAAAACTGACGAACAGGGGAATCAGATTTCAGTGAATCAGGAGGTTTCTGAGCCGGAATCAACTGTAGAATGATAAAAATGGACAGTTCCGGCTACGGGTTCGCCGAAAACCTCGAATACACTGGATTCACTATCGAGTTTCACTCCTCTCCCTTTGATCATACTCTCAATCTTATCTTTTTTTGGGTCTGTGCGATTTAGCCCGTAGGTGTATGTGTGTGCGATAGTAGATGATGAAAAATGAAGAAGAAGAAAAAATCGAGTCCTTTTCCAATCCCTCCGTGGGTGTATGTGTATTCCTTTTTTTGTAAAAAAAAAATGAAGAATAAATCGTGGGTCTCTCCTCTCTCAGCTATCTTCCCTTCGTCACTCTCTCTCAGCTCTCTGATTTTATATATATGTGTATATTGATGGGAACTTTTAGAAAAATAGTGTGGGTCTGTCCAGAGGAAAAAAAACTTGGAATGTTCTCCCCTTCCTTTTCAATCTCGTGAGGTGTAGTGTATATTAGGTGAGGGTGGGGTAGTGGGGTAGGGTAGGTGGGGTCACGTGAGGTAGGGGGTAGGGTGTGATGGGTTTTTTTATTGGATGGGTTGTTAGGATAGGGTAGGTAGGTGTTGTTTTTTAATTGGAGGGATAAGGGTTAGGTGTCTATTTTTGTTTGGGTAGGTTGCTAGGATAATACAAAATTAGTTAGGGGATTGTTATTTTTGTTATTTGTGGAGGGATCATCACACGGGTGAGGGTACACGGTAGGGTAACATAAAATGATTAAAAGTGAATAAAATTGAACTTTAAGAGGACGAAATCACGTGTCTACATCATGCCCCCTTTGGATGTAAACGCATGGTGTTTTCATACAAAGCAGTAGACAACGAGGCGGAATTTTGTCCTGACCTATATTTAAAAACACGGAGCAAGAGGAAGGAGGAAAATCAGGTCTTGACTTAGGACATCTTACCCACCCTAGTTATGAAGGGATCAAGTGACGAGTATCTCAAAGGATTGGAAGGAGGTGGACTATACCGAGTTGGAGAGTCGAGTGAGGTTCCATCGAGGTTCCAGTCCGCAGCTTTGTCACTACATCAAAAAAATGAAAATTAAGTGTTAAAACATAGATGAAATTATAAAAAATCCTATCTATACAGCTTGTGTTGGCTCTTGACTCGACTTTTATCACTCTATTCTTCAGGCGGGCTCCTGACTTGCAATTTCTTTTCAACTTGTTGCTTGGCTTTCAATTGATTCGCTTTGTTGCTTGACTTTTTGTTTCTTCATCTTATTCTCCAGGAGGGCTCTTGACTTGCTATTTCATCACTTTGTTGTTTGACTTTTCGTTTCTTCACCCTATTCTCCAGGCAGGCTCCTGACTTGCTATTTCAATCACATTGTTGCTTGACTTTTCATTTCTTCACTCTGTTCTCCAGGCGGTCTCCTGAAACCCAACATTAAAACTAAAACAAAAATTATCCCAAAGAAAAATTATAGTAAAATAGTATTTCACTTTTGAAAGCATTGTCCCATTTTCCAGGAGGGTCCTGAACAGAAAGTAAAGTCCCATTTTTTAGGAGGGTCCTGAGTTGAAAGTAAATTCCCGTTTTTCAGGAGGGTCCTGAACAACAAGTAAAATCCCATTTTTCAGGAGGGTCCTGAACAGAAAGTAAAATCCCATTTTTCAGGAGGGTCCTGAACATAAAGTAAAATCCCATTTTTCAGGAGGGTCCTGAACATAAAGTAAAATCCCATTTTTCAGGAGGTTCCCGAACATAAAGTAAAATCCCATTTTTCAGGAGGGTCCTGAACAGCAAGTAAAATCCCATTTTTCTGGAGGGTCCTGAACATAAAGTAAAATCCCATTTTTCAGGAGGGTCCTGAACATAAAGTAAAATCCCATTTTTCAGGAAGGTACTGAACAGAAGGTAAAGTCCCATTTTTCAGGAAGGTCCTGAACATAAAGTAAAATCCCATTTTTCAGGAGGGTCCTGAACATAAAGTAAAATCCCATTTTTTAGGAGGGTCCCGAACATAAAGTAAAATCTCATTTTTCAGGAGGGTCCTGAACATAAAGTAAAATCCCATTTTTCAGGATGGTCCTGCACAGCAAATAAAATCCCACGGATGTGCATTTCCAATGGTAGCTGAATTAAGTGAAGCAAATTTGCCCCTATTTCAACAAAGAAAATTTGTCAGTTAAAAACTAAGTGGTGGCTTGCAGCTCTTGGCTTCTCAAGTATCTGCCCCAGCACTCACTCCTTTCATCTTTGTTCTAAATCGCTAACACCTGCCCTGTTTTGCTGCATCATCGACCCGGATCCAAATTGAGGGAAGTGAGTTATGCCTCGAACAATGGGCTTCCATTTTACCATGCCTCTGAGGTGCACCCTTTTCCCAAATCTGAATGCTTTCACGAATCCAACAGTCTGTCGGTTGATAGACTTCCTTTGCTTCATGTTGAATTACGATCATATTTCTTTCCCGTGCTGTTCCTTGGCTTTTCCTCGTATAATTGGAAAGACTGGTAGTAAATTTTGAAATCCTTTCTCGCTTGTTTTGATATAGACTTGACTTAAAATGTAAAGAAATGATGGTGAATTTTATTTTGATAAATGACATAAAAAGACAAAAAGCATGAATATGTAAATGAAAGAAAAGGACAATGTCCCATATTCAAAAAGAAAAGTTATCTGAATACGACAACCAACTCCAATGAGTATGACATGCATTTTGGATTGAGCTGCCTGATCTTCCTATCCAAACTCCCCATTTGTTGTTGAGTTCGTGCCTTTTCCACTGAGCCGCTTCTTCAAATCCATTGGACTCATACATCACATTCAACTGACGACATCTTAAAAGACTTTTGCCAATAAATCTCTTTCTTTTCACTTTTCACTTTTCTCTTGAACTCGCCATCAACTTACGGTGCCCGTGAGGATTTTCACCAATAAGACTCTCTCATTTTAATTTCTCTCAACTCACCATCGCCTTATGATGCCCACGAGGGTTTTCACCAATAAGACTCTCTCAATTTTGTATTTTTTTTATTTCTTATGCTGAGGGAGACAAGTGGCACCTCACAATGTATCATCATATCCATTGCATGCTTAGCCTTAACATTATAAAAAAAAAATTGATCTGAAGGACTTTCTTTGGTTGTAACTTGGCTTTTGGATGGGTTAGAAAAGGATGGCAAGAGGTTCAAACGATACTTGAAGTGGGGAGGGTAGGACTTACAACTTTTGGAATCGACTCAAACAACACATTAACTAATGCCCCAGTTTTGTTGACTGGGTGAATGTTAAATCTTTATTTGGTTGGACCGAGCCCGAAATAGGGCAGCCTACGTATCTTACTTCCGAGAGAGGAGAATCAGGTCGCACGTAGTTCCGTCAGCTTGTTCTTTGTTTTGATTTGATTTTTTTTCTTTTATTTCCGAACTCTTTCTTTTATTCTTATTTTCTTGACATTTATCTTTGACTCTATTTTGATTCCAAAAGAGGGATATGGAAGAAAAATAAAACGAAGCTCAAACGGGTAAGCAAAGGATGACACAATGTTTGGATAGAAGAATAAAATGCCTTCATCATATCAATCTTCAAAAATGCAAGTACTAAACATGCAATAAAATCAACAAAGGACAAAATATCATACATAATATCTTTTGACCGCATCAGCATTGATAACTAGACCCTTGTACCATTTTTCGCAGTGGTATGATACCCTAGCAATGCAAACAACAACTTTTCATGCCACTGTCTAGACCCTTGTACCATTTTTCGCAGTATTTTTTTATATTCTTATTGGCGGCTTCTACAGCACCATTGGCCTTTGGGCGATATGGAGTAGAATTTCGAAGTGCGATCTTAAACTGTTGACATACTTCTTGCATCAAATGACTATTGAGATTGGCAGCATTGTCTGTAATGATCAACATAGGAATTCCAAATCTACAAATGATATTGGCATGAACAAAATCCACCACAGCCTTCTTTGTCACTGACTTGAAAGTTACTGCTTCTACCCACTTTGTGAAGTAGTCAATGGCTACCAAAATGAATCTATGTCCATTTGATGCCTTTGGCTCAATCGGTCCAATCACTCCAGTGTGTATTTCAACCATGATTGTCGAGGCTTCTCTTGCATCTACACACCTCAAAAGTCCCAGATCTGGGGTTCTCTTATATAAGATTCCCCCACTTAAGAAAAATCCACTAGCCAAACGCCTAATAGTCCTCTTTTGATCGTTGTTGGCATATGCTGGGTATTCTCCTGACTGAATATACCGCTTGATATCCAAGAACTAGGGTTCTCCATCGAGCTCTTCTTCAACCGCATTACAGTAAGCATGCTGATCACGGATCTGTATATGCACTGGATCGATGTAGGCTTTATCAGGATGTTGGAGCATTGAAGACAGAGTGGCTAAAGCATCAGCAATTTCATTATGAATCCTTGGAATAGGCCTAAATTTTACTAACACAAAACGTTGACATAGCTCCTGCAAGCATTGTCGATACGGGATGAGCTTCAAATATTGCGTCTCCCAATCGCCTTAAATTTGATGGACGAGCAAATCCGAATCTCCCAACACCAATAATTCTTGGACTCCCATATCAACAGCTAACCTCAAACCAAGAATGCAGGCTTCATACTCTGCCATATTGTTAGGACAGTAGAATGGAAGTTGTGTTATTACCGGGAAATGTTGTCCTGATTCAGAGATTAGAACCACACCTATTCCGACTCCTTTCATATTGACAGCTCCATCGAAGAACAACTTCCAACCTAGATCAGCATCTGTAATGACTTCATCGACACACGACACTTCTTCATCAGGAAAATATGTATTTAATGGCTCGTACTCTTCATCGATGGGATTCTCAGCAAGATGATCTTCCAAGGCTTAGGCTTTCATGGCTGTTCGAGTCACATATACAATGTTGAACTCGGTAAGCAATATTTGCCACTTTGCCAATCGACCTGTCGGCATAGGCTTCTGAAAGATATACTTCAAAGGATCCATCCGGGAGATGAGATAAGTAGTATAGGATGAGAGATAATGCTTCAACTTCTGTGCTACCCAAGTTAAGGCACAACACGTCCTTTCAAGAAGAGTATACCTGGCCTCATATGTGGTGAACTTCTTGCTAAGATAATAAATAGCCTGCTCCTCTTTGCCTGTGACATCATGTTGACCCAGGACACAACCGAAAGAATTGTCCATGACTGATAAATATAAGATCAAAGGCCTACCAGGATCAGGGGGTACCAGCACGGGCGGATTTGACAAATATCTTTTGATTCAATCGAACGCTTCCTGACATTCTTCAGTCCATTTTGCCGCAACACTCTTTTTCAGCAACTTGAATATGGGCTCACAAGTGGTTGTGAGTTTAGAAATAAACCTGCTAATGTAGTTCAGTCTACCAAGCAAACTCATCACCTCCGTCCTATTCTTGGGCGGGGGCAAATCCTAAATGGCTTTGATTTTTTAGGGATCCAATTCAATCCCCCGACGACTGACTACAAACCCCAACAGCTTTCCAGATGAAACTCCAAATACACATTTTGCTGGGTTGAGTTTGAGATTATACCTGCGAATCCTTTCAAAGAACTTTCTTAAAACTTTAACATGGTCGGCCCAGCTTTTTGACTTAATAATCACATCATCCACGTAGACCTCAATCTCCTTATGCATCATATCATGAAACATAGTGGTCATGTCTATCATGTATGTTGCTCCAGCATTCTTCAAACCGAACGGCATCACTCGATAACAATAAGTCCCCCATGGTGTGATAAAAGACGTCTTCTCCGCGTCTTCATCTTCCATAATGATCTGGTGATATCCAGCATAGCAATCCACAAAAGAGGCAACCTCGTGTTTAGCACAGTTGTCTAACAAAATATGGATGTTGGGCAGTGGAAAGTCATCTTTCGGACTTGCTCTGTTCAAATCACGGTAATCAACACATACTCGAATTTTGCCATCTTTCTTTGGTACGGGAACAACATTGGATAACCACATGGGATAACGAGCCACTCGAATTACTTTGGCTTCAAGTTGTTTCATGATTTCCTCTTTGATTTTAATACTTACATCAGTTTTGAACTTCCTCAACTTCTGTTTGATAGGAGGGAACGCGGGATCAGTTGGCAATTTGTGAGACACTAATTCAGTGCTTAAACCAGGCATATCATCATAAGACCATGCAAAAACATCCTTATAATCAATTAATGCTTGAATCATTCTATCTTTTAGCTGTGGAAAAGCATGCACACTAATTTTAGTTTCCCTAACATCTTCTTGATCCCCTAGATTTATTGGCTCAGTCTCATTCAAATTAGGATTCGGTTTGTCTTCAAACTGTTCCAACTCTTTGCTTATTTCTTCTAGTGCTTCTTCTTCATCATATTCCCCATCCTGCTTTATTACATCTTGATTAGTTTGGATTTTAAGGTCAGGCTGAAAATTCCGCATGCATGTCATGTCATTAGAATCAGCATAAAGAGAATTGTGTAAGAAAAGAAAAACAAAATATATTAGACACGAAACAAAAGGGACATTGCATTTCATTAAATAAAAAGATAGAAGGTTTTAAACATAGATGCCAACATAACATAAACAAACTAAAATCCGAATTACAACCCTGAAATAACTCGGATAAACAGAAAGAAAAACAAAATAAACTACCGAAACTCCCTCCTGACGGGGAAAGGAGTGACTTCCCAATTATTGAGCCGGACAGCTGGACCTATGAATTGCACGTCTGCCATACTGGTACCTTCTCCTTCTTCGACCATATCAACTTCAATAAAAAGGTTCTGGAAGTCATCAACCAATTCAACTTCAAATTCCACATGCTTCGTGACACCGCTCTTAACAAATGATTCACTGAGTAGTGGCATGGGGCGAGGGAGTGACCATGTTTCCTTTTTCCTTCCCTTGGCTTTCTTCAGATCATCAGCCGTAGGCTCAAATCCCATACCAAACATGCCCACATTCTGACTCGGACATATGGGATGAACTATACCGTGCAGAGACGCTCCCAAACCCTTTCCTGGCTCAAATCTGTATTTCCAAAGTTCACTCACCATCATGATAGTTGCGGAAGACAATTGCGGTCCAGCTATAACCTGCCATTCAAGGATACGATTCACTGACACTGTATCAAAAATTTGACAGACGAATGTCTCCTCTACGTTATTTGCTTCAATAAGAGACAAAGGAGAATCTTCGCCGGGGGACAAATCTCCTTCACCGTGAATAACCACTTCTTTCCTGTCATGCTCAAACTTAATCATTTGGTGCAGTGTAGATGCAACCGTCTTGGCCTTGTGGATCCACGGCCTTCCCAACAACAGATTGTAAGAGGAGTCTATATTCAATACTTGAAACTCTATGGCGAACTCGACAGGCCCTATGATCAATATTAGTTCTATTTCGCCAATGGAGTTTGATTTTGCACCATCGAAAGCCCTAACACATACATTGTTGGGCTTGATCCTCTCAGCACCAATATTCAACTTTTGCAAAGTAGAAATAGGGCAGATATTTGCACCTGAACCTCCGTCAATCATAACATGAGTGACGTAGAAATCTTCGCACTTCACTGTAATGTAAAGGCCCCGGTTATGCCCTGTACCTTCAACAGGCAATTCATCATCAGAAAAGTTGATCCGATTGACCTCAAAGATTTTTCCAACCATTTTCTCAAGTTGGTTGATTGTAATCTCCCTAGGAACATATGCTTCATTTAATACCTTCAATAAAACATCACGATGCTCCTTGGAGTGCAACAACAAAGATAAAAGGGAAATTTGAGCAGGGGTTTTCTTCAACTAGTCTAATATTGAATACTCTGGCAATTTCATCTTTTTCAAAAATTCTTCGGCTTCCTCTTCGGTGATAGGCTTTTTGATATATGACAGTCCACTCACCGTTGTCTTGGACTTTCTTAAGCTTTTAGGCATGAAGCATCTTCCTAACCTAGTCAAACCCCCTACCTCATCTACATCTTCCACTACTTCTTTCCCATGATAGGTCATCACAGTCCGCCCATAATTCTAGGGAACCCTTTTCGTATCAACTATAGGAGGTTGGGTCACCGGTTTGAGGACAATAGGCGCTGCCAGTTCTTCTTTCACCGTCAATATGGGCTAACTCAGAGCTCCCACCACTGTCAACCTAGGTTTATCCTGACTTAAATCAACATACCTTATGGCGCCCTGTACCGTGATCAGGGGTTTCTTTGTGCTTTCTTGGGCTTTATCTTCTCTCATTCCTTCCTGGCTTAGTGACATTGCTTTCAAAGACTCTGCTACATTCACTGATTTCTCCTAAATGGTCTGTATCTTGACAATAGGCTTATAACCCCTCGAAGACTCTTTCCCATCATATATCAATTCTAACATATTGGCTTCAGCATGGGTTGGCAGCGGATTTTGGTTAATGTTTGGACCATTCGGGGCCTGGACCATCATCTGATTTGTGTAAATTAAATCTTGGACAGCTCTTTTTAAATGCCAGCATTTCTCGATATCATGGCCTGGCATATCAGAAAAGTACGCACACCTTAAAGAATAATCGAGATTCCTCAGCGGTGGATTTGAAAGCCTTCCTTGAATTGGGCTTAAGACCTTCGACTTTCTCAACCTATCAAACAAGCTAGTATATGACTCCCCAAGAGGTGTGAATTGATTTTTGACCGCCTTCTCTTTCTTATACTCGGGCCTAGGTTAAAAACCGGGTTTGGAGGGGTTTTGGTAATTCGGTGGAGCGAATGGGCGATTTTGTGGAGCTTGCGCGCGCCACTGCGGGAAAAAAGGGGTTTGGGCATATGGCTGTACGCTGTATACTGGGTACGGGGGTGGTGAAATAGAATATAAAGGATTTTGTGGAGGGTAGTAAAGGTGGGGAGGAATATATGGAGCTTGCGTGTAGACTTGGGCTTGGGATTGGGGATAGGGGTGAGGTGGTCTTTTAGGATAGGAATGGGTTCCAGCTACAATAGTCGCCACGTCCTCTTTCTTATTTTTACCTCTGAATGCGCCAAATCCACCTTGAATCGCTTGTGTGGTGGCTTTTAATGCGGCAAAACTCACTATTCAGCCGGTCTTGATTCCATCCTCTATCATCTCCCCCATTTTGAGGACTTCAATAAAAGATTTTCCCATTGCCGGAAGTAACTGTTGAAAATAGGTCTCATCCTGTGCCTGAATGAAAACTTCTACCAACTTACTTTCTTTCATTGGAGGCTTTAACCTGGCGGCCTGTTCACGCCATCTTATCGCGTATTCCCTAAAACCTTCAGTGCTCTTTTTCTTCATGTTGACCAAGGATTTTTCGTCCGGAATCAGGTCGATTTTATACTGAAAATGTTGAACAAATTCAGAAGCTAAGTCATCCCAGTTGTTCCATTTATCGATATCTCGATCGATAAACCATTCTGAGGCCAGATCAAAAAGACTCTCGCCAAAGAAGGCCATGAGCAACTCTTCCCTTCCTCCTACAGCCCTCAACTAGCTGCAATAGCGTCTCAAGTGGGCCACGGGATCACCGTGTCCTGCATACTTCTCGAGGGGAAGGTTGATGTCTGGGAACATGCACAGATCTTTATAAGAAACACTCTTATAACCTCCGATTCCCTGCAAATTTCTCATAGCCTGTTCTAAACTTTTCAACTTCCGCGCTATGACTTCCTGTTCCTCTGTTGCGACAGGTTTCTCTGAATCAAATGGAAATGCAGGTGGCTGAGTGTACCTATACGGTTCATTCATTCTCAAAGTCGGCTCCGGGGCATAATACTGACTATCTGGAACCTTCAATACTGGCTCACTGACAGACCGAGGAAGCCCCATTGTCGGACACACAGCATATGCGGGAGCTTCAGGTGGTGGCGGAGCCACGAATACCGGTGTGATTGGTGGCGCCGGCTGAGCAGCGGGTCTTGATTAGGGAGCTGCCAAGGTCACACCAGAACTGGCAGGATAATAATGTCGTGGAGTGAATCCTAGCGCGTGCTCAGGTGACTCAGTAGGAGCAGGGAATTGCGCTTAAGAGAGCGGTGGGCAATTAGAGATATTCCCAAGACCTTTAGAGAGCGGAGGAGGAGGCATTCCGCTGGCCCATGCCCGGTGCAAATCTATCAATTGTTGTCTGAGCCTTACTACCTCATCATTGTGTTCTAAACTTTCTTACTTGTGATCCAGATCCGGGTCAATGTGCGAATTTTCAATCTCCCTGCTAGCCATGGCGAGCTTTGCTTTGGATCTAGTGAAGTATGGGTGACTAGCCAGAGTGTTGCAAACCTGCCACTATTATCTGAAAGAACATGCTCATCAAAGATGACATCCATTAGGATTAGGGAACACAACAAGCATGGGAATCACATTGGTAAAATTGTCCTAAATTCATGTTCATTTCTACCAGCTTTTGAGGGTAGCGAGGTCATTTCAACATCATCCCGATTTTTATCTACACTCTTTTTTTTTTCTTTTTTTTTGTATCCATCTCTATTCTTTCCACTTCTCTCGTTAACTACCTTTATTTTATTATTCTTTATGGCTTTTGTTTTTTTTCTTTAAAAGAGGAAAAATAATGAAAAACAACGAAACAAAATGATTAGATCGAACCCAAAAGTAGGTTGCCTACGCATCATGTTGTACATGAATCAGCTATTGCGTAGTTCGGGCCGCTTATGCATAAACATCAAACAATTGAAGGTTTTTTTTTCACGAGAAACGAAAACAAGTAAACAAAAGAAAGATGTAGCATCCTAACATTTCGATGAAAGACAGCAAAACATACAATGAATCTGGGACCACTTTAAAACTAAACAACAAATACAAAACAACATTCTAAACCCTTAACGACATGCGTGCAATAAAGACCCGAACATAAAAAAAATAACTTGACTCCGACTTAACACAGACACCACCCTAAAATGACAGAAACATAAAAGACTCAAAACTACATAAATATAAGACATATTCTTTCAAACTGGTGCTCTACGTGACGTCCCCGGCCGAGATGAACCCATTTGTGAAGTCCCCACTTTTCCCTTCAGACTTTGCAACATATCCTGCAACGACGTTTTGATACCCGGGAACAAATTTCTCGCCCGTATCCCCGCCTCATGGAGAGTACACCCGCAAAGGTTTCTCTGACACCCATCCACAGTTGTGATCAAACGTGACAACTTAACTCTCAAAAACTCTACCTTGGCACCCGGATCTTCCTGCTCATCATCTTCTACCATGATTGCTTCCCGTATTCGCCCTCTAAGTTGGGCTGGTAAGGGTCTAATAATGCCACGAGGCAGAGATTGTAGCCAGATTTCATAGTTTTGAGTGCATCCTGGATTTTCCTCGAGAGTATCGACACCTAGCTTTATAGCGTTATTCCAGAATTGCTCATATTTGCTTTCCCCTACGGCTTGGTATTTAAAGTACTCTACATCCTTTAGAAGGTCCATTATTGGGGGGACGTCTTGCATCCTACCTAACTGACGCATCACCCTTCTTGGACTGTAAGGCCTAGTGCAGTTAAGTCCTATCAAAACTAGAAAAAGTTGCATTTGAGATCCAATCAAGATTTTCTTAGGACGAAACCACATATAGCACCAAAGAATGTTGTTCGGAGTTCTTGATTCGAGAAATTTGATCCAAGAATTGACTCCAATAGGAAAAGAAAATTTGTCAAAACGCATTCTTTCTTGCATGGCTTGCACTCGATCATTCAGACAACGGTCGATCATATCTGCTCTTATCAAAGAAGGCGTATGCAAGTGCTCCATCATCGACAACTGCAATATCAGATTACTCCTCTCAAAAAATCGTACCCCTCCTTTTACTTCAGTTAATGCCTTATATATTTCTGTTAAGATCATTGGTACAATGGTGACCTCATCTTTTTTCTTGAATAAAGCTATCACCACTGATTGTAGATGAGTATTGATACACCTCTCATCTAACGGGAACACTAAGATACCCAACAAAGCCAGACAGAAAACCTCAAGACGACGTTGTTCCCAGATTTTTTTGGTAGTACAGAATTCATCCCAAAAGCAGTCGAAACCCTCTAAGGACCCAAATCTAGCAAACAATAGTCCAAGGAAATCCAAGATTGTTTGAGACATCCCAGATGCTTGTTATCTTTTAATCCACAGAGTCGAAGGAATTTCTTACGAGTATGATTGCGGGCTAAAATCATCTGCTGACCCATGTAAGTCAACCAAAACAAACGAGATACTTCTGCCAGGGTAGGAGTCAATTCACAACTTCCGAACCTAAACACCAAATTATTTGGATCCCAGAAAGTCAACGCATCTTCTATTAGATCCGGACGAGGCGTGAGATCCATGAGTGTTACAAGATTGCCTAACACTTTCCTCACTTCGTGCTTTTTAGAGTAATTGAATGTGCCCCACCACTTGATCAACTTTTTGGGTACCTTGACAACCTTAAGGACTCTAGACTTTGTGGACAAATCCATCCTGTAGTAGCAGATAAGAAATTATCTCAAAAATTTTATAAGAGAAAAAGGTTCACAACCAATGGGAATTTGATACGGACATACGTCGATGGGACAGACTGCTTCATGACTCCCAATCGCCGAACAGTAACGCTGAATAATTTTAGGAAATAATTTTAACCATAGGAAATAATTTTAACCAGGTATAAATAGTGTAATTTTCCATCGAAGGGGGTTCGGATACCCCCTGGATATATGCTAGATCCGCCACCGCATGATGCCCTCTCGATTTTGAACACAACAAGAAATACACATAAAATTTTCTTCCTAGAAAGAGAGTAAAATTCTTGATAATCGTCATGTCTATCAGCCAACATTAACAACGGAAGTTGGGGCAATGAAAAGTCAAAATTAGCCTTAATTGTTGACTTCCTCCATGAGGTACAAACTGCACCAAAAGTAATAAAATCTTCAATCACTTTAACACGTTTTGTAATCAGATCAATTAGGTCCCTAGGAAATTCTGCCCAGTTTAACGCCATATAGATCTAATAAAAAATAAAGAATCTTTATAATTTGTTAACTATTTTTGTTATAGTGAATATCTATCAAGAATATAAATAATATCTATTTGATATCAATCAGGGTATGAAATATCTATCTTTTAGAGAAAAAATTACTCTCTCTTCTCTCTATTAACACGTTATCAGCACGAGTCTCTAACTAATTGAGATTACTTGCTTTCCAATTGAGGTATGTTTGTAGTATCAAAAGTCATTTTCTTGAACAACTATTTAATTAACATTCAACCAAGTGCATCATTTAATATTTTTGCAGGATGGGGGCTAGAAATTAGTTCGTGGTTGAGGAAACATAATGCAATTGTACAATTACATTTCGGGAAAATGCTAAGATGGGAATCAAACCCAGGTGAGCCCACTCGTGCAACCCAAATCAACCGGTGGAACCACTTTTTACTTGGTTGCTAGGGGTGCCAATAGAGAAATATATTCACTATTTAAGATACTAGTTTAGTTGCACGTGCCTCACACGTGTAACTTTTGATTATTTAAAATTAGACAATTTAATCTATTAAGAAGGTTTTTAATAAAGTGCAAAAATAAAGAAGACATAACACGTATTATGAAGGTTTTTAATAAACAAGCTGTTTCGTAAGATAAATAAATCAAGTCCTAATTCTATACAACGCAAAAACAATATACATCACAAATAGTAGTAACACGTATTATACTAATATTTGGGAAACTTTGCAAAAACCAAACTTGTAGATGTAGATGTATGTAGATGTAGATTTGTAGATCTTTTAAAATCAAATTAGCTAATCTATAATTTTTAAAGTAATGAAAAAAGTATTAGTTGTCATTAATTCTGATAACTTTTAATAAAGAAAGGTTTTACCATAAATATATTTAATTAATTTTTAACTCTTAAATATTAGAAAAAAATAGTAAAAAGACGATTTTATCTAAAGCAAAGACTTTTAATAATGTGCAAAAAGTTCAAACAACATTTCTAAGGCTTTCACACTTTTAATATATTATATAGATAGATTATAGATATAGATATATAGAAAACATGTGTTGCACGTTTATCCCAAATACTTGATACTGGTTATTGCAATATATTTTAGAAAATTATTAAATCCAACAAAACAAACAAAAAAAATAATTATAAATCTACAAAAAGAATAAAGTAGACGTCCACTATAATACATTAACTATAATACATTAACTATATCTATAACGTTGTTACTATATATTTTTTTTCTATTTTGTTCGGATTATACACTAAAAAAAAAAGAATAAGGAACATAAGACGATTATGCGTTAATCAGCGTAATTCTTGCATATTAATTGTCAAAAAAAAAAAACTATACTAAATTATTTTATGTGCATAATCCAACTTTTAAATATTATAAAAATGAATAATAATTTTGTCTAATGTAAAATTTTGTTTAAAAGGGTAAAAAAGATGAATGATTAATAACTAAAATGGTAACTCAACTATAGACTTTTATTCAAATGAGCATGATATTTAGTTGAATAAAAGTCTTTTAACTCTTCAACTATTCAACTTAACATAGTTAATTTGAATAGGATTGAGACACGAAAAGGTTGGCAAAAAAATATATAATTTAATGATTGATTCACTTAATCTGTTTGGATCTGCCGCCTTTTAGTAGATTCATCTTCCAACTCTGTTGACTCTTCCCAGTAATAACTAGTTTCTTTTAGATACTTAATTTTACGGCCAAACCCATCGGTAGCCCCCTAAACTTGGCACGATCTTTCACTTTGGCACCTCAACTGGACGTTGTTCAATTTTGACACCTCAAATAGCCATAAACTGTGTCACTTCGGCACCTTTTGCTAATTCAGCAAAGAAAGTGTATTACACTCGCTTTTGGATGCACTTCAAGGGTATTTTTGTAATTTTATCATCTTCAAATTTTTTTAAAATTATACATAAAGATTTTTAAAATTTCATCTTCTCGACACAATTTTTCTTTACCTTAACCTCCATTAATGGAGGTTGAATTTTTAAAGAATCAATGGAACACACTACCAAACTAACAGCAACCAAATTACACCCAAAACAGCAATCCAAATTTCTCCTGTTCTACCCACGACATCATTAACTCTCAAAAGAAAAAAAAAAATTCCATCAATCCAGACAAAGAACACAGCAAAATACTCCTTACTTCTCCATGTTCTTTTATCTATTGAACAGACACATACGACTTTAATAAAAAATAACCAAATTAATATTTCTCCAAACCTCCTCAAAAATGCAAAGAATCACTAAAAATTCAATGATTTACTTCTTTGGGGAATTTTATCAAACACAAAGCGTGCAAAGAAAAGTAAAATTATTTAGGAGGGCAAATGCAATTTTTTTTTACTTATTCACAAGGATAGTGGATTCTTTACTAGTAGGAAAAAATCAAAGTAGATCTGAAATTCATCCTTCTCCGTATTTCATAATATATATGGAATTCGTGAAGCTATTAATGTAGATCTATTATTGTTAGAGAAGGAGGAGGTATGTTTATCATTATTGAAAAGTTCAATCTCCGTTAATGAAGGTTTAAGCTGGAAAAAAATTGGGTGGAGAAGACAATGTGGGGGGGTTTTTTGTAATTATTTAGGGAATAAAACATGTGTCATTAATTCATTGGATATAATTGCCATGTATTTTGGCCTTTTTTTAAAAGAAAATTAATTGTATGTATATATAATGATGTGGCAATGTAAAATTAGATGGCACAAATTAATTGGTCGGGTAATCCACGTTGGCAGCGAGTGAGACCCACGCACCAGAGCTGATGTCGAAAGGTGCCAAAATGACATGTTTTATAGCTACTTGAGGTGCCAAAAGTGAACAACGCCCACTGGAGGTGTCAAAGTGAAAGATGGTGCCAAGTTTAGGGGATCGTCGATGGGTTTGGCCTAATTTTACTATACATTTTCATTTTTTCCAACTAAATGTCCCATAGACTCTTGAATTTTTTTGTCAATCCTTAGAGAAAAAGTTATGACACTTTTACTGATGGTATTATGCTACATGCATTTGAATCAAAATTTATTTGCCGATGAAATGAAATATTATAAATTATGTCTAAATAATTAATTCGTTAAATCAATTCTCTACACGATACGTCCATGAAATGGATGTCAAACGTGCATGCTTTACCTTACAATAGATATACTGCAAAAAAGTATAGAATCAACGATACAGAAAAAAAAGTGTCTCAGAAGATATTTCATAAAATTGAAACTATACAAAAAAAAGAAAGTGCTAGTTGAATTTCAATGGCTCCACCATCAAATTTTTCAATTATATGATACATTATTCTAATCAATTTTCCGTTGTATTACAAAGAACCACCAGCATGTATATGAGCAATTACTCTTATACTCATTATTTTGTTGTGTAATTGGAGAAGTCATTTAGGATAGAAATTCATTTTCTGGAACAACTATTGAATTCCCTGCTCCTAAATAGGCCAACACGAAATATTTTTGGTCGTATAAGTGGTTTTTCATCTGTAATAGATAATTCAGCATTCAACCGAATGCACCATTCAGTATTTTTGCAGGTGAGGGATAAAACTCGGCTCGTGGTTGAGGAAACATAATGCAATTGTACAATTACATCAGACAATTGCATATATATCACTCACCTTGATCTCCTATTTCATTATTTGGGCCAAAAACTGGTTTAATATCTATGGTAGGTAAATTGAAGACACATATGGTCATATTCCTATTGGTATGTAGAACATAAAATCAGAGGTGGATCTAAGAATTGAATGTGTTGGGGGCATCACTAATTAAATTTCGGGAAAATGCTATGATGGGAATCAAACCCGGCCAGGTGAGCCCACTCGTGCAACCCAAATCAACCGGTGGAACCACTTTAACTTTGTTGCTTGGGGTACCGTCATGCCGATAGAGAAATATATTCGCTATATTAGATATATATACGTATATATACATACATTTTTTCCGCGATTACTGGGTGCCTATGGCCACCTCTAAGGATGGATCCGTCTCTACACAGAACTTGAGATCAAATAACTAATTGCATAAACTTATTGAATTGTTAAAATTATAGGTTCAGATATAATAACCGTTGAGTTCAGAAGAATCAGTACGCAAAATAATGCAATAACCATGCCTAAAAACATACTAAATAGCCAAAAAAAAAAAAAAAAAAGAGTGCAACAATCACATTATCATAATGATGGTATTACCCATGTTGGCGGCCACAAATAACTCCGCGACACTCCATGATAACAAGACTCAACTTTTACATCTTCAAGATTGTACGCCCTCAAATCTCTTCCATCACCATTAATAAAATATATGTGATTAGACTTGACTTCAGTAAACTTAGAGGAATCAATGCAAATTGCTCCATTAAGGCCCAGAAAGACTGCGTAATCTCCCAGCGTGTGAATCTCCTTCAATCCAACCTCTCTTACATCTATTTCAAATACTCCAAACGTGTCACCGCCTTCTGCTTTATAGAATCGCGAAATATTTAACAATGCCCCTGATAACTCGACGAGGTATCCTAGCTTTCCAAAATCAAAATATTATATTTTCAAAGTGAACGAGCACAGTTGCTTTAACTTCAATTGGTTGAGGAATGCTAGGCCCTGGAACCCAAAAACCCCAAATTTTTTCACTATAAGTAAGACAATAAAATTGTCCTCTATGATTTCCACCACGCTAATCAAAGTCAACATATATCCAGTTGAGGTCTCCAGGTCACAACAAGCCAAATAATTGGAATTTACATAGTAGGAAACTGTGAGTACATAATCTAACGTGACAGAAGGACTGACAGATAAGACAGCTCTGTTTATAGAGTGATATTGCTCTCTTCTTTCACGAGAAGGTAATCTCCTTTCCGCTAAAGCCCCAAACTCTTTTTCGAGAGGAAGTTGTATACTGACGCTAGAGAAAGGATGCAAAAAATTCATCTCCTTAGTGTTATTATTTGCAGTGCAGATCCATCCCTCTGTTGGAGAACATTGTCGATTCATAACTTCTGGGAGAAATACAAGTGAAACTTTTTTCCTAGAAAGAGAGTAAAATTCTCGATAATAGTCATATCTATCAGCCAATATTAACAACGGAAGTTGAGGCGATAAAAAGTCAAAATTGGCGTTAATTGCTGAATTTCTCAATGAAGTACAAACAACACCAAAAGCAATAAAATCTTCTATCACTTTAACACGTTTTGCAATTAGATCAATTAGGTCCCTAGGCAATTCTGCCCAGTTTACTGCCATTAGCTCTAAGAAAAAGAGAAGCTTTATAATTTGTTAACTATTTTTTTTTATTACATACATTTAATTGTATATATACTTGTAAATATATTCCTATAAGGATTTGGAATGCAAACAAACCTAAATATTTCTGTGTAAGTTCAACATATTAGCTGGACATCTTTACGATTTGTTACATTGAAAAATTACTTAAATATACACCTTACAAAGTAATTACAATAATCCCAACTAATTATGTTGAATGTATCTGGAGCTAATTATGTATTTTGATAGATTCAAAATCAGAAAAAATGTATCTTCGTTGGATGTATTGGGGAGCTAATTATGTATCTCGACAGACCCAAAATTGAGATTTTTAGGAATTATGCAAAATATCAAAATTTTCTGTAATTAAACTCCAAACTGTTGGGATTTATGTTGTTTGCTTATAGTAGACATAATTAACTAGTTCAATTAGTTCGTAAAATTGACATGTAGATACAAGTCTTGTTTAATATTGGTATCTTTTTAGTCAAGACAAAAAGATGAGGTATTTGTACATTCTACCCTCCTATGTCCGACGGAATAATAGGGGCCAAAATATTATGGCAAAATAGCTCGGTGGACCTTTGTACTTGGTCTGGTTTGTGTTGGGTTCAATTTATGTGGATGAAAAATGAAAAGTTGCTTGGAAGGGACACAACTCTTCAAGTAAAAGACACACTATTTCGGGAAAAGGTATGACTGTTTGGATGGTTGTGGTTGTTCGAAAAAGACACTCTTTCGAATGAACAAACTTGACTGTTCAGAAAGTATACACCTTTCTGGTGAACCATTACCACCTATCGGAAGGGGAACTTAATAGCTATATAAACCTGCATTTTCCCACAGGTTTAGTATGAATTTTTCTGTACTTGAAAACATTTCTTGTCTTCTAAAATACTCTATGTGATCATCTAATTGTTGAGTAAGTTTGAAGAGAATCCAATCAGTTTAGGTATCACTACAGTCAGATTGTTAAGCCTTTTTATCCTGAGTGAAAAATTTCGCAACCTCGGGTACTTGAGGGGAATTATTTCCTTAAGGACACACCGTGAATTCGGAGGACTTGGCTTTTTCTTCTTCATCTAATTTTCTTTAAAATACTGAAAACACACTTTTTTGAAAGGTCGTTTTTTTGATCTTGTGTTGAAGATGTGGAAAACTTCATAAGTGTTCTTGATTTATTCTTGAACTTGTGTTGAAGTTATTTTGCCAAAATACAGATTTTTGTGTACTGAAACAACAATCTTAAGGAAATAAATAATAATTTGTATTGTTTTGTTTACTGTTTTTTTTAGTAAATAGTTTGAACTTCATATTGATAGTTCTTCAACTTTTTGAAATTGTGTTTGAAGTTTCTGAAACTTCATTTTGATAGTTCATAAGTTGGTTAAACTTGTGTTGAAGTTCTTAACATTTGGTTTTGCTATTTTTCAGAAAATAGTTTGAACTTCATTTTGTTGATATTCATAAGTTGGGTTGAACTTATTGTTAAAAGTTCAAAATTGTAAATACAGAGTTAAAACTTCATTTGATTGTTCATATGTTAATTTGAACATGTGTTTGAAGTTATTGTTCAAAAATACAGATTTTATCAAAACTGAAAAAAACAACAATGTAGACATTGAAATTTTGTGGACTCTACAATAAGAGTTCAATTTTGGTTAGAGTTCTTGGTGGCTACTTTACCCTAAATCTACCTTGGTGGCTACTCCTCCTAAACCCTAAATCCCGCTTAGTTAAAGGGTAACATATTCCCTAAAACCGAAATCTTGAATATCCCATAAACTGATGGGTATTCGTAAAAAGATCGGGACCTCCAGTATCCCACAAATTCACGGGATATTCATAAAGAGATCAACGATCTGAAAAGTCCCTATAAATTCATGAGATACTCATAAAGATCAAAACCCTCTTCTTGATAATCAAATACATCAAGAAGACAAACCCTCTTTTCATGGAAATCAAATCCAAATGTTCCTACGTTTGAGAAATACGCCACTAACGGCCCTCGAATTACGAAGAAATTCATATCCAAATCTTCATACATTCGAGAAATATGCTACTGACGGCCCTCGAATAACGGAGAAAATCATGAGAGAAGAATAAAGGGAGGAACAAAATTGTACCCCCATCGTTTATCAATAAAACTGTTGTTTCTTCATATTTTTATTTGTGGTTGAAGTTTATTTTTCATGAATTAAATTATGTTGGATACAAATAATTTTAAGAAAAGTATAAAAATATTTATTTTTGTGCTTGTTTAGTGAAGGAAAATAAATTTATCGTCATTTATAAATCAAGTATTTGGTTAATCTGTATTGATTCTGATTTTCTGGAGACTAAAATATTTTGATTTCTACCCCCTCGGTTGGAAAAATATAAAAACTTAATCGAGAAATCAGTATGAGAATTCGGTTTGAAGAATATAAAAACTTAACCGATTCATTAAAATCTTTATATTGGTTTTTGGAGTTTAAAATTTATGGGATTTCACTCTGTTTGAATTTGATTATGATTTGAAGTCTTAAAAACTTCATCATATTTCATAGTTCATTTGATTGATGATTTGAAGATATAAAAACTTTATCATTGACTAGAAATATGTTGGCTAAAGATTAAATTCTTTATTGTTAGTATTTTGAAATACTAAAGAGTATGTCAAAGATTGACAGAAAAATGATGAATAAAACTGAACAATAAATTGATTTGGTTGTGAATGGTGTTGTTCCAACGGCAACCAATGTTGCATCATTAATTCGTTCAGGTATTGCTCCAGCAATGAAAATGACAGAGAAATTAGAAAAATATTTTGGTGTGAACTTTAAAAAAAATGGCAGCAAATGATGTCATTTTTACTGGCCAAACTAGCAATGCAAATGTTCACAAGTATAGATCCTCATATTCTTGAAAAAACATAATGATTGGAAATTAATTGTCTGATTGGAAAGATCTTATGAGTCATTCCAAGATAGACGATGATAATGAGTTGAATGAAAAATCATCAATGATGATTGCAAATCCTGTTAAGGATGATGCTCCAAATGATAAAAAGATGAAGAAGTCTTCTGGACAAGAGAAAGAGCAGAATAAGAAAATGTTCAAAGGAAATTGATACATTTGTAGTGATGTTGGCCACAAAGCTCAAAATAGTCAAGTTCTAAATAAGAACAAGAAAAGAGATTAGATAAACATGTTGGAAACAACTTGAAAGATTGAAAATCTATGTAATATGATCACTAAAAGCAATCTAGTTGGATATCCAAATGAATGGTGGTTTAATTTAGGAGTCGCTAGACATGTTTGAGAGGACAAAGAAGCTTTTGCTACTTATGATCCGTTGTACCCAAAGAAGTGATCTTTATGAAAAATAATACAACAAACAAGGTTGAAGGAATTGGGAAGATATTCCCAAAAGTGACTTCCGGCAAGGCATTGACTCTCAATAATATTCTTCATGTTCCTACTATTAGAAAAAATTTAGTGTCGACAACACTTCTCATTAAAAATGGGTTTAAGTGTGTGTTTATTTTGAAGATAGTTGTAATAAGCAAGAATGAAACATAGGTAGGAAAGGGCTACCTCAATGAGGACCTTTTCAAATTTTATGTAATGGTTGTTGAAATGAAGAAAGCTGAGGTTTCTTCTTACATGCTAGAGTCAAAGGATTTGTGGCATAGTCTTTTAGGATATGTCAAGTATAAAACCTTGCAAAAACTAATTAACTTAGAAGTTTTGTCAAACTTTGAGTGCAATAAATTAAAATGGAAAACGAGTGTGGAATCAAAGTATGCTAAGCATCCATGTAAGTCCGTTAAAAGGAATTCCAATCTCTTAGACTTAATACACACTGACATTTGTGATATGAATTCAACACCATCACATGGTGAAAAAAAGTATTTTATAACTTTTATTGATGATTGCACTAGATATTGTTATGTCTATTTGCTAAACAGCAAGGATGAAGCAATAAACGCGTTTAGGCAATATAAAACAGAAGTTGAAAATCAGTTAGAAAAAAAAAAGATTAAAACAATAAGAAGTGATAGGGGTGGAGAATATGAATCTCCCTTTGCGAAAATATGTGTAGAGAATAAAATTATCCATCAAACAACGGCCCCGTATTCAACTCAATCTAATAGAATTGCGGAAAGAAAAATCGAACCTTGAAAAAAATATTGAATGTCTTACTTATAAGTTCAGGATTACCTCAAAACTTGTGGGGGGAAGCTATCCTTAAAGCTAACTGAATAATCAATAGAGTACCCCATAGTAAGACACAATCAATTTAATATGAAAACCGAAAAAGAAGAAAACCCAACTTGAAATATTTCAAAGTGGGGGAGGTGTCTAGCGAATGTCCTAGTTCCTATGCCTAAAGGGGTAAAGATAAGACCTAAGATGGTGGACTGTGTGTTCACAGGATATACTAAAAGTAGTAAAGAATGTCGTTTTTTGGTTCATAAATCCAAACATCCAGATATCAATGAAAATACAATAATTGAATTAGATAATGCTGAATACTTTGAACACATTTATCCATAATGAACAATCTAGTGGGGGTCTAAACGACTTTGAGATGAACCAACTGAGGATGTACATAATGATGAGAATCCAAAACGTAGTACACATCAAAGAACATCAACTTCGTTTGGATCGGATTTTGAAACATTTCAATTAGAAAATGAGTCTCAAACATTTAAAGAAGTGATGTCAAAGTCAGACTCATCCATTTGAAAAGAGGCAATCAATGGTGAGATTGATTCAATCTTAAGCAACCACACGTGGGAATTGGTTAATCTTTCTCCAGTAAATAAACCTTTAGGTTCAAAATAGATCTTCAAAAGGAAAATGAAAACGGATGGTACTATTGATAAATACAAGGCAAGACTTGTAGTAAAAGGCTTCAAACAGAAAGAAAGCCTTGATTACTTGGATACATACTCGTCAGTAACAAGGATAACATCAATTTGGATGTTAATTGCCTTGGCGGCGGTATATGGTCTTGAAATCCATCAAATGGATGTGAAAACAACATTCCTGAATGGAGAATTGGAGGAAAAATCTATATGGAACAACCCGAGGGTTTTGTGGCTCCAGGAAAGGAAAATAAGGTGTGTAAACTTGTTAAGTCATTGTATGGGCTAAAACAAGCACCTAAACAATGGCATGTGAAGTTTGACCAAACCATGTTGGCAAATAGATTCAAGATAAATGGATGTGATAAATGTGTATACATTAAAGACACTCCAAATAACCAAGTTTGATATGTTCATCACCAGTAGAGACATTTCTGACATAAATGCTACAAGACGAATGCTTGGGAGCAAGTTTGATATAAAAGACCTTGGAGTTGCGGATGTGATCTTAGGAATAAGAATTCATAGAACTCTATCGCATTGTCACAGTCTCATTACAGTCTATTTATATTAATGACTTAGAGTATGTACAATTACACAGAGAATGAGAATAAAAACGTACAACCTACAATTACACTTGAACCGCGTGAATAGTAATATATAACAGTACGTCACATATTAATCTGGCTCCACAAGCTAACAATACTACGTGTGATCATCTAACTGTTGAGTAAGTTCAAATAGAATTCGATCGTTTAAGGTACCACTACAGTCAAATTGTTAAGCCATTTTATCCTGGGAGGAAAATTCTGAAACCTCGAGTACTTAAGGAGAATTATTTCCTTAAGGACACTCTGTGAATTCGGAGGACTTGGATTTTTCTGCATCATCTAATTTTCTTTAATATACTGAAAACACACTTCTTTGAAAGGATATTTTTGAACTTGTGTTGAAGGTGTTAGAAACTTCATAAGTGTTCTTGATATATTCTTGAACTTGTGTTGAAGTTGTTGTGCCAAAATATAGATTTTTGTATACCCGAAAACAACAACAATCTTAAGGAAATAAGTTTGAAAAAAAAAAATCTTGTTTGGTGAAATTTTCTTTTCACTATAGTTTTTTTTATAATAATCTGTTTTTTTTTTGGTTTCTGGAGATTAAAGCTTTAAGATTTCTACTCCGTTTGAACTTAGCAAGTGATTTGAAGAAATAAAATTTTCATCACAAGTTAGAGGTCATTCGATTCACGATTAAAAGTCATAATAACTTCTTTGTTAAACTAGAAACAAAGGGTGTTTAAAGTTGCTACAACTTTATAAGTTCTATTTTGACATACTAAAATTTACTATCTTGTTGTGACAGGAAAATGACTACTGACAGTCATGTGAATGATATTGCAACGACTGTGTCATCAACTAGTGTTGCCACAATGAGTCGTACGAGTGCTCTGTAGGCAATGGCACCAGCGACGAAACCCATAAAATTTATGGATGTTGATTTTAAAAGGTCGCAATAAAAGATGTCTTTCTACCTTACAACATTATGTCTTCAGAGATTTACATCTGAAGAAGCTCCAAAGTTGCCCAAGGAAACTTCTGACCAGGAGCGATTTTTTGTTATGGAGGCGTGGAAACACTCTGATTTTTTATGCAGGAATTACATTCTAAGTTGCCTCCAAGATGACCTATACAACGTGTATAGTGGAACGAAGACGGAAAAAGAGTTGTGAGGTGTGCTAGAAAGAAAATACAAGATTGAGGACGTTGGAACCAAAAAATTCTTCGTTGTAAGATTTCTGGAGTATAAAATGATTGATAGCAAGTCTGTTGTATCCCAAGTACAGGAACTGCAAGTTATCATCCTCGATCTCCTTGTGGAAGGTATGATTTTGGTAAATACCTTAGTTGAACATGTTAAAAATGTTCTTAATGTTCACATAAACTTTACTGTAGGTTTGGTCATGAACGAGGCATTTCAAGTCGCGATAATAATAGAAAAGTTACCACCTATGTGGAAGGACTTCAAGAATTACTTGAAATATAAGAGAAAGAAGATGACAGTCGAAGATCTAATAGTGAGACTACACATTGAATATGACAAAAAATCCATGAAAAGAAGGTCGAGAGAAAATTCTGCAATGAATGGAGCAAACATTGTAGAAGACGACCACAACAACTCGATAAAATAAAAGAAAGCTAGACATGAAAGCAATCAACCTAAGAAGAAATTCAACGTAAAATGCTTTAATTGTTGCAAGATTGGCCACAAATCAACAGATTGTCATGCCCCCAAAAAAGGCAAAAAAAAGAACTAAGCAAATATGGCTGAATCCAAAAAAGAAATAGACGATTGCTGTGCCATGCTGTTTGAATGCAACTTGGTGGAAAATCTTCGAAAATGGTAGATGGATTTTGGTTTCACCCGCCACGTTTGTGCAAATAAAGAGTTGTTTGCTACGTTCGCTCTGGCTCAAGGCGAGGAAAAGATTTACATGGTAAACACCGCTACTAGAAAAGTAGAGGGAACAGAAAAAGTATGCTTGAAAATGACTTCAGGCAAAGTGTTGACTCTCAACAATGTCCTGTATGTACCAGAGTTAAGAAAGAACTTGATTTCTGTATCACTTCTTGATAAAAACGAATTCAAATTTGTAACTATTTTCGGAAAAGTTGTAATTAGAAAAGGAGAAGTGTACGTAGGAAAAGGCTATCTCACTGAGTTCCTATATAAAATGAATGTAATGACTGTTGAAATCAATAAAAGTTCAGTTTCTTCTAACTTGCTTGAGTCTAATGAATTGTGGCACGAATATTGAGGACATGCCAATTATAAAACTTTACGAAAACTAATTAACTTAGAAGTTTATCCAAACTTTGAGTGCAATACATCAAAATGTCAAACATTTGAGGAATCAAAGTATACTAAGCTTCTTTATAAGTATGTCGAAAGGAATGCCAATCCCTTACACTTAATACACACTGACATTTATGATATGAAGTCAACACTATCTCGTGGTGGAAAATTTTTTTTTATAACTTTTATTGACGATTGCACTACATATTGTTATGTCTATTTGCTAAATAGTAAGGATGGATCAATAGATGCGTTTAGGCAATACAAAATAGCAGTTGAATATCAGTTAGAGAAAAAGATTAAAACTATAAGAAGTGATAGAGGCGGAGAATATAAATATCGTAGTGCGGAAATATGTGTGAAGAATGGAATTATTCATCAAACTACGGCCCCTTATTCACCTCAATCTATTGGAATTGCGAAAATAAAAAAATCAAACCTTGAAGGAAATGATGAATGCCTTACCTATAAGTTTAGGTTTACCGCAAAACTTGTTGGGGGAAGTTATCCTTACAACTAGCAGAATACTCAATAAAGTGCCCCATAGTAAGACACAAGCAATTTCATATGAAAAATGGAAAGCAAAGAAATCCAACTTGAAATATTTCAAAGTATGGGTGTCTATCGTAGGTCCAAGTTCCTATGCCTAAAAGGGTAAAGATAGGACCTAAAATGGTGGACTTCATTTTCATAGGATATGCTAAAAGTATCAAAGTATGTCAGTTTTTGATTCATAAATCTAAACATTCGGATATCAATAAAAATACGGTAATTGAATCTCATAATGCTGAATTCTTTGAACACATTTATCTGTATAAAACTAGACATGAACAGTCTAGTAGGGGTCTAAATGACCTCGAGATAAATCAAGTGAGGATGTACATAATGATAAGAATCCAAAACATAGTACACGTCAAAGAACGTCAACTTTGTTTGAATCGAATTTTGTAACATTTCTCTTAGAAAATGAGCCTCAAACATTTAAAGAAGCGATGTTGTCATCAGACTCGTCCTTTTGGAAAGAGGCAGTGAATAGTAAATTGATTCAATCCTAAGCAACCATACATGGGAATTGGTTGATCTTCCTCCAGGAAATAAACCTTTAGGTTCAAAATGGATCTTCAAAAAGAAAATGAAAACGGATGGTACTATTGATAAATACATGGCAAGACTTATAGTAAAAGGCTTCAAACATAAAGAAAGTCTTGATTACTTGGATACATACTCTCCAGTAACAAGGATAACATCAATTCGGATGTTAATTGCCTTGGCGGCGGTATATGGTCTTGGAATCCATCAAATAGATGTGAAAACAACATTCGTGAATGGAAAATTGGAGGAAGAAATCTATATGGAACAACCCGAGGGTATTTTGGTTCCAAGAAAGGAAAATAAGGTGTGTAAATTTGTTAAGTCGTTGTATGGACTAAAACAAGCACCTAAACAATGGTATGCTGAGTTTGACCAAACCATGTTGGCAAACGGTGTCAAGATAAATAAATGTGATAAATATGTATACATTAAACATATTCCAAATCACCAAGTCATTGTTGATTATGTTTGGTTATATGTGGATGATATCTGACATAAATGCTACAAAATGAATGCTTGGGAGCAAGTTTGATATGATAGGCCTTGGAGTTGCGGATGTGATCTTAGAATAAAAATCCATAGAACTTCAAAAGGGTTGGCATTGTCACAGTCTCATTACATCGAAAAGGTACTTAATAATTTCAAGTCCTTTGAAATTTGGAATTTTCAAGACTCCATTGGATGTGAGCTTCGCATTTCAAAAGAATGAAGACGAAAGTGACACACAATTGGAGTACGCAAGAGTAATGGGATGTTTAATGTATATAATGAATTGTACAAGACAGTACATAGCATGTACTATTAGTAAGTTGAGTCAGTATATGAGTAATCCCAACAAAACTAATTTGATGACAATGAAAAATGTTTTGGGAATCTTAAATACACTCAAGACTATGCTTTGCATTATAATAAATATCCCACGGTACTTGAAGGATATAGTGATGCAAATTAGATCACCAGATCAAATGAAGTAAAATCCACAAGTGGATATAATTTACAATAGGGGGAGGAGCAGTCTCTTGGAAATCATCCAAACAGACATGTATTGCTCGCTCTACAATGGAATCAGAATATATCGCATTAGATAAAACTGGTGAAGAAGCAGAATGACTCCAAAATTTCTTGGAAGATATTCCTTATTGGCCCAAACCATTGGCACCAGTATGCATACACTGTGATAGTCAAGCAGCAATAGGTAAGGCAGGGAGTATGATGTACAATGGTAAATCTCATTACATATGACGGAGACTTAATACCATTAGAGAACTTCTCTCTAGTGTAATTATCATTATTGACTATGTGAAGTCAAAGGATAATGTGTCGAATCAACTTACAAAAGGCCTAACTAGAGAAGGATTTGAGAGGACATCCAAGGAAATGGGTTTACGAACTAGGATAAGTCAGTATGGCGATAACTCTACCTAGCAGACTGGAGATTCAAAGAGCTAACTTCAAGGAGATCAAACAAAGTTGTATCTGACAGCTTCAACATTGTCAATATACCCAACTCATTCTCATGATGTAGACAATGTTTAGTAAACAAGGATAAGACATTGTGTGAAGTCTTTTAATGATTATCTAAATTTGGCAGATTTGACCAAATAGTTTAATCTATAGGATTGAACGTTTAGAAATCATCCATCTGAGGGCGAAGTGGAAGCCGCTTCAAAAAGAATGTTAGTAAAGTCATATTCTCTAAGCTCTCATGAGATCGGGACGTGATCATGGATGAAACGAATAGAACCGTGAGAACCATAAATGGCAAAAGGATGATTGTGTGACATGTGTTGTCTAGGTGTATATTAAAGCTCGACGGTTCAAAGATATCAAATCTACCAATTGACCGAGTGCATCTGATGCATGTTCACTGCGGAAAGTTCAAAGGGAAACCCATTTATCCATATGCAATCAGTCTTTGCTTGATGATCACATACTTGTCCATAAAGTTTTACAAAGAGTAGTCATTCCCCATTCATGTGGGGGATTGTTAGGTTCAATTGGTGTGAATGAAAAATGAAAAGTTGCTTGGAAGGGACAGAACTCTTCGAGTAAAAGACACTATTTTGGGAAAAAGTATGACTGTTTGGATGGTTGTGGTTGTTCGAAAAAGACATACTCTTTTGAATGGACAGACATAACTTTTCAGAAAGGATACACCTTTTCGGTAACCATTGCCACCTTTCGAAAGGGGAACTTAATGGCTATATAAACCTGCATTTTTCCACAGGTTTAGTATGAATTTTTCTTCACTTGAAAACATTTCTTGTCTCCTAAAATACTCCCTGTGATCATCTAACTGTTGAGTGAGTTTGAAGAAAATCAAATCGTTTGAGGTACCACTACAGTCGGATTGTTAAGCCATTTTATTCTGAGAGAAAAACTCCGCAACCTCGGGTACTTAAGGGGAATTATTTCCTTAAGGACATTCCGTGAATTCAGAGGATTTGGCTTTTTTTGCTTCATCAAATTTTCCTTAAGATACTGAAAACACACTTCTTTGCAAGGTCATTTTTTATCTTGTGCTGAAGGTGTTGAAAACTTCATAAGTGTTCTTGATTATTCTTGAACTTGTGTTGAAGTTGATTTGCCAAAATACAGATTTTTGTGTATCCGAAACAACACTTTGTAAATTGGATACTCCTACTTATACATTTGTCATCTGGACCTCTCAACCCATCAAAAGACAATATTTTAAATTCCTCTGACCGTTGACCAAGCTTATGTGGCATTGAAGTGTCTGAGTTGGAAACCACGCGTGTAGTCACGCGCCTAGGTGCGAGTGGACATCATTTTTTAATTAAAATAATTCAAAAAAAAATTAAAAAAAAAACTTCTCCGCCCCTCCCTCACCCCAACCCCCTAAACCTTTCTTCTTTGCCCCACTACAGCCCTTCCGCCCCCACCCCAAACCTCAACCACACATAACCTTTGCCTTCTTCTTCGCACCAGTAGTACAGCCCCCCAACCCTTCCCCACCCCCACCCCTAACCCATTCTTTTGCACCACACAATTACAGCCTAACCCCCATAATCATTCTTCTTGCTTTGCACCATTACAACCTCCCACCCCACCCCCCGCCACACACATAAAAAAAAACCTTCTTCTTCCTTTGGATATGCAAAGTTCACTTGGCATGATCAATTCTTATATGCTTCTTTGGAGGAAATTTTATTTAACTCACTTTCTCAATTCAAAACTTTTATATATTTTTACAAAGGCGGAGACAAAGGGTGTGGGCGTGGATTTGAATGAGTTGGGTTTGAAATTTTGGTCGTGGAATAGCCGGAGTATCCTCTGCTCAACTTCTCGGCTCCCGAAGAAGAAGAAGAATAAAAAAGAGTCATTAGAGCCCCAGCCACCACCATTTCACTTTTTATTTTATTTTAATTTTCAATTCAAAATTTTCATTTTTTTAATATTTAATTTCTTATGTGGCATTTTAAAAATGATGTGGAATTTAATGTAGCATTTAAAATGACGTGAAAGTTGATGCGGCAGCAATTGTGTTACACACACCGAAATAGGGTTTAAAATGTTGAATTTTATTGAGTTGAGGGTTCAGATGACAAAAGAGTAAGTAGAGACATTCACTTTACTAATCAGCACAAGTACACGGATTCACCAAGCTATTTTGCCAACTATTATTTTCCCCTTATTTTACATGTATCACTAAAATACCTAAAAGTACTAAAAATAGAGCCGACTGAATAATATAGAACAAAATGTTGTACATTTTTTCCTAATTTTTTTTGTATCAGGGTATATATGCGTCATTTTATTACATAGATATATCTGATAAAAATCACAAAATTGAGGGCTAGATTTACCTCTTCTCCGAAGAAATAGGGACACAAAGTCGACACGACAAATATCTAAAAACTCATTTGCAAAACGAGTGTGATTCTAGTTTGTGAGACTACAGAAACTTCTTATCAAAGAAAGAAATATATGAAACACAAGAACACATACCGACTCCAACATCATTATCAATGTTGATGCAAGTGCAATTGAGGCCTTTAGGTGGCCAACTGTCACACCACTTTTTTCGACTCCAAAAAAAGATATGTATTTTAAGTTCAAAAGGGTTTTATTATTAAGGTGACAAAAATGAAAAATTTGTTTCATAAAAAAGGATTATTTACATTATTTTTCTTATTCAGAGTCGCCACTTGGAATAATCCAGTGTGCCAAGTCACCTTTGGAAAATCCTTTTCGAAACGGTTTGACTCTAAAAAAAACTGATCCGCGAACAGAGATTCCAGCTAAGGAATTCTGTTGACCGAGGGGAAGGTGTTAGGCACCCCTCGATCCCGTGGTTTGACCACGGTCACTTGGTGGAGCGTATCGGTTAATTTGTCACTACGAAGGTATAAACTACACAAAACATACAAACACAATCAATCAAACAAACAAAACAAAACAATCCAAAATTTAGTGTCCAGTTCAATTATAGAGTTCGAAAATGAATAAAAAATGAAAAAAAAACAAATCTTATCTAACCTACACTAATCCTAACTAACTCCCACGCTTTAACCGATGCCTCGGCCTTCATCACGATCATCTTCTGCCAACATAGTACGTCGGGGCATTCCCCGATAAATAAATACAATGTATCTCGGGGAATTCCCCGGCTAAATGAATACATTTGAATTAAATACGATAAACTAGAAAGAAACATTCACACGCACATTCCAACATTCAACCAAAACATCATTCTTAAATTTTTGCCTATCCATTTCAACATGGCATAAATCTATCCCATTCATACTTGTACCGAATTGAACAAAAAGACAACAAACCAACATTAATCTACGTTCAACTTTTATCAATTTCTCCCTTCCCGCCCCAAATTCTCTTTTCAACCAAAATTAACACATGTCTCGATTGTCAACTCAATTTTCAACTCGGAATCCAATTTCAACAACATAAACATAACGACAATTAAAGCATGATAATCATACAAATTTCACATGAATAACATCAAACAATCAACAAATCATCCAATTTCAAACATGCCCAATTCAACAAATTACGATAAAGAAGAGAGAATGGGTTAAAGAAGTGGACCTTCCAATAATCAATTTCGGTTGGTAATAATATTAAAGAAGCCCAAACTTGGAATTTCGGATGGAATAACCTCAGCTATGACTAATCCAACTCGGTAATCGAGAAATCGAAGCCCGAAACTAGTGGCGATGAACAGATCAACACAAATGGGATCTTAATGTCGCTTTTATTCAATCAAAGGGAGGAGCTTCGCAGATTCAGAATCATGAACTAGCAGAACCTTGAACCAACATTCCAAAGACAACCTCCTTGTTTTCTTCTGATATTTCGCGACTCACCGGAGTTAACCAAATCTCACTGGAGTAGATGAAGGTGGCTATTCGACGTAGATATGGAACAAGGTTGGCGTGACTGTTTTCCTACGGGTTTCACCGCAACAGCAATCGTCAGAGCTTTTTAGCTCGATTTTGATGGATCTCCGATGAGAGACTCACCAGAAATGGTCAAACCAACGCCCGTTTCTCTCCCTTGATCGATTTTCACTTTTTTCTCACCATCTCTCCCTCTCTCCCTCGATCATGTGTGTGTGTGTCTGGTGTTGTATGTGCTGTTTTTCAAGAAAAAAAAAATCTCCAAAAATCGGGTCTTTGTCTAAGAAGAAGAAGAAGAAAAATGGCCTCCCTTTTTTTCTTGTATATGGCATGTGTATATAGTCCCTTATGCGTGTCCATTTCCTGGGTTCAAAAAAACGTGCAAAGGGGGTAGGGTAGGGTAGTGGTGAGGTGAGGGTAGGGTATGGGGGCATGGGGTAGTGATGGGTTGTCCAAAATTGATAGGAGGAGTGGTAAATTTTGTTACAAAGGAATAATTGGGGATTAGGTTTGTTAGTGGGTTTGTTATTTTTTTATATTTTTGTGGGATATAATCATACGGGTGAGGGCACGCAGTAAGACGAGGGTAAAAATGATAAAAATATTTTCGGGGAGGGACAAAATTACGTGTCTACATCATGCCCCCTTTGAATGTAAACACGTAGTGTTTTCAGACAAAGAAGTAGACAGCAAGACAGAATTTTGTCCCGGCCATTATTCAAAGGAAGAAAGAGAAGGAAGAAAGGCAACCGGGTCTTGACTTAGGACATCCTATCTACCTAAGTTGTGATGAAATCAAGTCACATGTTTCTTAAAGGGTTGGAAGAGAAGTGGACTGTACCAAGATGGAGAGTCGAGTGAGGTTCCATCGAGGTTCCGGTCCACGGCTCTGTCATTACATCAAAAATGAAAATTACAAGTTAAACATAAATGAAAATTACAAAAATCCTCTTTATACACAACTTCTGTTGGATCTTGAATCGACTTTTATCACCCTATTCTTCAGGTGGGCTCCTGACTTGCAATTTCTTTCAACTTGTTGCTTGGCTTTCAATTGCTTCGCTTTGTTGCTTCACTTTTCGCTTCTTCACCCTATTCTCCAGGCGGGCTTCTGACTTGCTATTTCATCACTTTGTTGCTTGACTTTTCATTTGCTTCGCTCTGTTCTCCAGGCGGGCTCCTGACTTGCTATTTCATCACCCTGTTCTTCATGCGGGCTCCTGAAACCCAAAATTAAAACTAGAATGAAAATTATCCTAAACAAAAATTATAGTAAAGTAGTATTTCATTTTTGAAAGTGTTGTCCCATTTTCCAGGAGGGTCCTGAACATAAAGTAAAGTCCTATTTTTCAGGAGGGTCCTGAACTGAAAGCAAATTCCCATTTTCCAGGAGGGTCCTGAATTGAAAGTAAATTCCCATTTTTCAGGAGGGTCCTGAGCAGAAAGTAAAATCCCATTTTTCAGGAGGGTCTTGAACATAAAGTAAAATCCTATTTTTCAGGAGGGTCCTGAACATAAAGTAAACTCCCATTTTTCAGGAGGGTCCTGAACATAAAGTAAAGTCCCATTTTTCAGGAGGGTCCTAAACAGAAAGTAAAATCCCATTTTTTTTTATTCTTTTTTTTCAGGAGGGTCCTGAACATAAAGTAAACTCCCATTTTTCAGGAAGGTCCTGAACATAAAGTAAAGTCCCATTTTTCAGGAAGGACCTGAACATAAAGTAAAATCCTATTTTTTCAGGAGGGTCCTTAACATAAAGTAAACTTCCATTTTTCAGGAGGGTCCTGAACATAAAGTAAAATCCCATTTTTCAGGAGGGTCCTGAACATAAGGTAAAGTCCCATTTTTCAGGAGGGTCCTGAACATAAAGTAAACTCCCATTTTTCAGGAGGGTCCTGAACTTAAAGTAAAGTCCCATTTTTCAGGGGGGTCCTGAACATAAAGTAAAGTCTCACGGATGTGCATTTTCAATGGTAGCTGAATTAAGTTAAGCGAATTTGCCCCTATTTCAACAAAGAAAATTTGTCAGTTAAAAACTTAGTGGTGGCTTGCAGCTTTTGGCTTCTCAGGTATCTGCCCAGCACTCGTTCCTTTCATCTTTGTTCCAAATCGCTGACACTTGCCCTGTCTTTCCGCATCATCGACCCGAATCCAGATTGAGGGAAGTGAGTTCTGACTCGAACAATGGGCTTCCATTTTGCCATGCCTCTGAGATGCACCCTTTTCCCAAATCTGAATGTTTCCACGAATCCAACAGCCTGTTGGTTGATAGACTTCCTTTGTTTCGTGTTGAATTACAATCATATTTCTTTCCTGTGCTGTTCCTTGGCTTTTCCTCATATAATTGGAAAGACTGGTAGTAAATTTTGAAATCCTTTCTCGCTTGTTTTGATACAGACTTGACATAAAATGTAAAGAAAGGATGGTGACTTTTGTTTTGATAAATGACATAAAAAGACAAAAAGCATGAATATGTAAATGAAAGAAAAGGGAAATGTCCCATATTCAAAAAGAAAACTTATCTGAATACGACAACCAATTCCAATGAGTATGATATCCATTTTGGGTTGAGCTGTCTGATCTTCCTATCCAAACTCCCCTTTTGTTGTTGAGTTCGTGCCTTTGCCGCTGAGCCGCTTCTTCAAATCCATTGGACTCATACATCACATTCGATTGACGACATCTTAAAAGACTTTCGCCAACAAATCTCTTTCTTTTCACTTTTCACTTTTCTCTTGAACTCGCCATCGCCTTATGGTGCCCGTGAGGGTTTTCACCAATAAGACTCTCTCATTTTCATTTCTCTCAACTCACCATCTCCTTATGGTGCCTGCGAGGGTTTTCACCAATAAGACTCTCTCATTTTCATTTCTCTCAACTTACCATCGCCTTATGATGTCCACGGGGGTTTTCACCAATAAAACTCTCTTATTTTGTATTTCTTTCCTGATTTCTTATGCTGAGGGAGACAAGTGGTACCTCACAATGTATCATCATATCCATTGCATGCTTAGCCTTAACATTATCAAAAATTGATTTGAAGGACTTTCTTTGGTTGTAACTTGGCTTTTGGATAAGGTTAGAAAAGGATGGCAAGGGGTTCAAACGACACTTGAAGTGGGGGTGGGACTTACAACTTTTGGAATCGACTCAAACAACACATTAACTCATGCCCCAGTTTTGTTGACCGGGTGAATCTTAAATCTTTATTTGGTTGGACCGAGCCCGAAATAGGGCAGCCTACGTATCTCACTCCCGAGAGAGAAGAATCAGGTTGCACGTAGTTCCATAAACTTTTCTTTTTTTCTTTTTTTCTTTTTTTCTTTTTTTCTTTTTTTCTTTTTTTCTTTTTTTCTTTTTTTCTTTTTTTCTTTTTTTCTTTTTTTCTTTTTTTCTTTTTTTCTTTTTTTCTTTTTTTCTTTTTTTCTTTTTTTCTTTTTTTCTTTTTTTCTTTTTTTCTTTTTTTCTTTTTTTCTTTTTTTCTTTTTTTCTTTTTTTCTTTTTTTCTTTTTTTCTTTTTTTCTTTTTTTCTTTTTTTCTTTTTTTCTTTTTTTCTTTTTTTCTTTTTTTCTTTCGAACTCTTTCTTTTATTCTTTTATTCTTTCGAACTCTTTCTTTTTTTCTTTCGAACTCTTTCTTTTATTCTTATTTCCTTGATTTTTATCTTTGACTCTATTTTGATTCCAAAAGAGGGATATGAAAGAAAAATAAAACGAAGCTCAAACGTGTAAACAAAGGATGACATAATGTTTGGATAGAAGAATAAAATGTCTTCATCATATCAATCTTCAAAATGCAAGTACTAAACATGTAATAAAATCAACAAAGGACAAAATATCATACATAATATCTTTTGACCGCATCAGCATTGATAGCCATTTCTGCCATTTTTCCTTCAATATCTGTCAAATATAAGGCTCCATTGGGCAACACTTTCTTCACAACAAAAGGACCTTGCCAGTTAGGGGAGAACTTGCCTTTCGCTTCAACCTGGTGAGGAAGGATACATCTCAATACCAACTGACCAACTTCAAAATTCCTGGGATGGACCTTTTTGTTATACGCTCGAGCCATCCTCCTCTGATACAACTGGCCATGACACACAGACGTTAGCTTTTTTTCCTCAATCAAACTCAAATGTTCCAGTCAGGTTTTGACCCATTCGTCATCATCAATCTTTGCTTCTACAATGACTCGAAAAGAGGGAACTTCAACTTCTGCAGGGATGACTGCTTCAGTCCCATACACCAATAAATATGGAGTTGCCCCTGTTGAAGTGCGAACAGTGGTACGATAGCCTAGCAATGCAAACGGCAACTTATCATGCCACTGTCTAGACCCTTGTACCATTTTTCGCAGTATCTTTTTTATATTCTTATTGGCAGCTTCTACAACACCATTGGCCTTTGGGCGATATGGAGTAGAATTTCGATGTGCAATCTTAAACTGTTGACATACTTCTTGCATCAAATGACTATTAGGATTGGCAGCATTGTCTGTAATGATCATCTTTGGAATTCCAAATCTACAAATGATATTGGCATGAACAAAGTCTACCATAGCCTTCTTTGTCACTGACTTAAAAGTTACTGCTTCTACCCACTTTGTGAAGTAGTCAATGGCTACCAAAATGAATCTATGTCCATTTGATGCCTTCGGCTCAATCGGTCCAATCACATCCATTCCCCAAGCCACGAACGGCCATGGAGCGGCCATTGCATGCAACTCAACAGGAGGAGAACGTATCAGATCGCCGTGCACCTGACATTGATGACACTTTCGAACAAATTGAATAAAATCCCTCTCCATAGTAAGCTAGTAATAACCTACTCGAAGAATCTTCTTTGACAAGACATGACAGTTCATATGCGACCCGCATACTCCAGAGTGTATTTCAACCATGATTGCCGATGCTTCTCTTGCATCTACACACCTCAAAATCCCAGATCTGGGTTCTCTTATATAAGATTCCCCCACTTAAGAAAAATCCACTAGCCAAATGCCTAATAGTCCTCTTTTGATCGTTGGTGGCATATGTTTGGTATTCTCCTGACTGAATGTATCGCTTGATATCCAAGAACCAGGGTTCTCCATCGAGCTCTTCTTCAACCGCATTACAGTAAGCATGCTGATCACGACTTTGTATATGCACTGGATCGATATAGGCTTTATCAGGGTGTTGGAGCATTAAAGACAGAGTGGCTAAAGCGTCAGAAATTTCATTATGAATTCTTGGAATATGCCTAAATTTTACTAACACAAACCGTTGTCATAGCTCCTGTAAGCATTGTCGATACGGGATGAGCTTCAAATCTCGCGTCTCCCAATCGCCTTGAATTTGATGGACGAGCAAATCCGAATCTCCCAATACCAATAATTCTTGGACTCCCATAGCAACAGCTAATCTCAAACCAAGAATGCAGGCTTCATACTCTGCCATATTATTAGTACAGTAGAATCAAAGTTGTGCTGTTACCGGGAAATGTTGTCCCGATTCAGAGATAAGAACCGCACCTATTCTGACTCCTTTCATATTGACAGCTCCATCGAAGAACAACTTCCAACCTGGAGCAGCATCTATAACGACTTCATCAACACACGACACTTCTTCGTCAGGAAAATATGTCTTTAATGGCTCGTACTCTTCATCGAAGGGATTCTCAGCAAGATGATCTGCCAAGGCTTGGGCTTTCATGATGGTTCGAGTCACATATACAATGCCGAACTCGGTAAGCAATATTTGCCACTTTGCAAATCGACCTGTCGGCATAGGCTTCTGAAAGATATACTTCAAAGGATCCATGCGGGAGATGAGATAACTAGTATAGGATGAGAGATAATGCTTCAACTTCTGTACTACCCAAGTTAGGGCACAACACATCCTTTCAAGAAGAGTATATCTGGCCTCATATATGGTGAACTTCTTGCTATAATAATAAATAGTCTGCTCCTTTTTTCCTGTGACATCATGTTGACCCAGGACACAACCGAAAGAATTGTCCATGATTGATAAATATAAGATCAAAGGCCTACCAGTCTCCGGGGGTACCATCTTGGGCGGATTTGACAAATATCTTTTGATTCGATCGAACGCTGCCTGACATTCTTCAGTCCATTTTACCGCAGCACTCTTTTTCAGCAACTTGAATATGGGCTCACAAGTGGTTGTGAGTTTAGCAATAAACCTGCTAATGTAGTTCAGTCTACCAAGCAAACTCATCACCTCCATCCTATTCTTGGGCGGGGGGAAATCCTAAATGGATTTGATTTTCGAGGGATCCAATTCAATCCCCCGACGGCTGACTACAAACCCCAACAGTTTTCTAGACGGAACTCCAAATACACATTTTGCCGGGTTGAGTTTGAGATTATACCTGCGAAGCCTTTCAAAGAACTTTCTTAAATCTTTAACATGGTCAGCCAGAATTTTGACTTAATAATCACATCATCCACGTATACCTCAATCTCCTTATACATCATATCATGAAACATAGTGGTCATGGCTCTCATGTATGTTGCTTTATCATTCTTAGAACCGAACGGCATCACTCGATAACAATAGGTCCCCCATGGTGTGATAAAAGATGTCTTCTCCGCATCTTCATCATCCATAATGATCTGGTGATATCCGGCATAGCAATCCACAAAAGAGGCAACCTCATGTTTAGCACAGTTATCTAATAAAATATGAATGTTGGGCAGTGAAAAATCATCTTTCGGACTTGCTCTGTTCAAATCATGGTAATCAACACACACTCAAATTTTTCCATCTTTCTTTGGTACGGGAACAACATTGGATAACCACATCGGATAACAAGCCACTCAAATTACTTTGGCTTCAAGTTGTTTCATGATTTCCTCTTTGATTTTAATACTTACATCAGTTTTAAACTTCCTCAACTTCTGTTTGATAGGAGGGAACGCGGGATCAGTTGGCAATTTGTGAGCCACTAATTCAGTGCTTAAACCAGGCATATCATCATAAGACCATGCAAAAACATCCTTACAATCAATTAATGCTTGAATCATTCTATCTTTTAGCTGTGGCAAAGCATGTTCACTGATTTTAGTTTCCCTAACATCTTCTTGATCCCCTAGATTTATTGGCTCAATCTCATTCAAATTAGGATTCGGTTTGTCTTCAAACTGTTCTAACTCTTTGCTTATTTCTTCTAGTGCTTCTTCTTCATCATATTCCCCATCCTGCTTCATTACATCTTGATTAGTTTGGATTTTAAGGTCAGGATGAAAATTCCGCATGCATGTCATGTCATTAGAATCAGCATAAAGAGAACTGTATATAAAAAATAAAAGAAAAACAAAATATATTAGACACGAATCAAAAGGGACATTGCATTTCATTAAATAAAAAGATAGAAGGGTTTAAACATAGATGCCAACATAATCATAAACAAACTAAAATCCAAATTACAACCCTGAAATAACTCGGATAAACAGAAAGAAAAACAAAATAAACTACCAAAACTCCCTCCTGACGGGAAGAGGAGTGACTTCCCAATTATTGAGCCGGACAGCTGGGCCTATGAATTGCACGTCTGCCATACTGGTACCTTCTCCTACTTCAACCATATCAACATCAATAAAAAGGTTCTAGTAGTCATCAACCAATTCAACTTCAGATTCCACATGCTTTGTGACACTACTCTTAACAAATGATTCACTGAGTAGTGGCATTGGGCGAGGGAGTGACCATGTTTCCTTTTTCCTTCCCTTGGCTTTCTTCAGATCTTCAGTCGTAGGCTTAAATCCCAGACCAAACGTGCCCACATTGTCACTCAGACATATGGGACAAACTATACCGTGCAGAGATGCTCCCAAACCCTTTCCTGGCTCAAATTCGTATTTCCAAAGTTCACTCACCATCATGATAGAAGCGGAAGACAATTGCGGTCCCGGTATAACCTGTCATTCAAGGATATGATTCACTGGCACTGTATCAAAAATTTGATAGATGAATGTCTCCTCTACGTTATTTGCTTCAATAAGGGACAAGGGAGAATCTTCACCGGCGGACAAATCTCCTTCACCGTGAATAACCACTTCTTGCCTGTCATGCTCAAACTTAATCATTTGGTGCAGTGTAGATGCAACCGCCTTAGCCTTGTGGATCCACGGCCTTCCCAACAAAAGATTGTAAGAGGAGTCTATATTCAATACTTGAAACTCCATGGCGAACTCAACAGGACCTATGATCAACATTATTTCTATTTCGCCAATGGAGTTTGATTTTGCACCATCGAAAGCCCTAACACATACATTGTTGGGCCTGATCCTCTCAGCACCGATATTCAACTTTTGCAAAGTAGAAATAGGGAAGATATTTGCACTTGAACCTCCGTCAATCATAACATGAGTGACATAGAACTCTTCGCACTTCACTGTAATGTAAAGGCCCCGGTTATGCCCTGTACCTTCAACGGGTAATTTATCATCAGAAAAGCTGATCCGATTCACCTCAAAGATTTTTCCAACCATTTTCTCAAGTTGATTTACTGTAATCTCCCTAGGAATATATGCTTCATTTAATACCTTCAGTAAAATATCATGATGCTCCTTGGAGTGAAAAAACAAAGATAAGAGGGAAATTTGAGCAGGGGTTTTCTTCAACTAGTCTATTATTGAATACTCTAGCAGTTTTATCTTTTTCAAAAATTCTTCAGCTTCTTCTTCGGTGATAGGCTTTTTGATAGATGACGGTCCACTCACCATTGGCTTGGACTTTCTTAAGCTTTCAGGCACGACTCATCTTCCTAACCTATTCACACCCCTACCTCATCTACATCTTCCACTACTTCTTTCCCATGATAGGTCATTACAGTCCGCCTATAATTCCAGGGAACCTTTTTCGTATCAACTATCGGAGGTTGGGTCACCGGTTTGAGGACAATAGGCACTGCCAGTGCTCCTTTCACCGTCAAGATGGGCTGACTCAGAGCTCCTACAACTGTCAACTTAGGTTTATCCTGACTTAAATCAACATACCTTCTGGCGCCTTGTATTGTGATCAGGGGTTTCTTTGTGTTTTCTTGGGCTTAATCTTCTCTCATTCCTTCCTGGCTCAATGACATTGCTTTCAAAGACTCTGCTACATTAACCGATTTCTCCTCAAGGGTCTGTATCTTGACAATAGGCTTATGACACCTTGAGGACTCTTTCCTATCATATATCAATTCTAACATATTGGCTTCAGCATGGGTTGCCAGTGGATTCTGGTTAATGTTTGGACCCTTCGAGGCATAGACCAGCATCTGATTTGTGTCAATTAAATCTTGGACAGCTTTCTTTAAATACCAGCATTTCTCGATATCATGGACTGGAATGTCAGAACAGTACGCACACCTTAAATAATAATCGAGATTCCTCGGCGGTGGATTTGAAAGCCTTCCTTGAATTGGGCTTAGGACCTTCAACTTTCTCAACCTATCAAATAGGCTAGCATATGACTCCCCAAGAGGTGTGAATTGATTTTTGACCGCCTTTTCTTTCTTATACTCGTGCCTAGGTTGAAAACCGGGTCTGGAGGGGTTTTGGTAATTCGGTGGAGCGAATGGGCAATTTTGTGGAGCTTGCGTTCGCCACTTCGGGTAAGAAGGGGTTTAGGCATATGGTTGCGCGCTATATACTGGGTACGGGGGTGGTGGAATGGAATATAAAGGGTTTTGTGGAGGGTAGTAATGGTGGGGAGGAATATATGGAGCTTGGGCGTAGACTTAGGCTTGGGATTGGGGATAGGGGCGAGGTGGTCTTTTAGGATAGGAATGGGTTCCAGCTACGACAGTCGCCACATCCTTTTTCTTTTTTTTACCTCCGAATGCCCCAGATCCACCTTGAATCGCTTGTGTGGTGGCTTTCAATGATGCAAAACTCACTATTCGGCCGGTCTTGATTCCTTCCTCTATCATCTCCCCCATTTTGAGGACTTCAATAAAAGACTTTCCCATTGCCGGGAGTAAATATTGAAAATAAGTCTCATCCTGTGCCTGAATGAAAATCTCTACCAACTTACTTTCTTTCATTGGAGGCTTTACCCTGGCGGCCTGTTCACGCCACCTTATCGCGTATTCCTTAAAACCTTCAATGCTTTTCTTCTTCATGTTGACCAAAGATTTTTCTTCCGGAATCAGGTTGATGTTATACTGAAAAAGTTGCACAAACTCAGAAGCTAGGTCGTCCCAGCTGTTCCACCTGTCGATATCTTGATCAATAAACCATTCTGAAGCCAGATCAAAAAGACTCTCGCCAAAGAAAGTCATGAGCAGCTTTTCCCTTCCTCATAGAGCCCTCAACTGGTTGCAATAACATCTCAAGTGTTCCATGGGATCACCGTGTCCTGCATACTTCTCGAACTTGGGCATTTTAAAACCGAGGGGAAGGTTGATGTCTGGAAACATGCACAAATCTTTATAAGAAACACTCTTATAACCTCCGATTCCCTGCAAATTCCTTATGGCTTGTTCTAAACTTTTCAACTTCCGCGCTATGACTTCCTGTTCCTCTGTTGCGATAGATTCTCCGTATCAAATGGAAATGCAGGTGGCTGAGTGTACCCATACGGTTCATTCATTCTCAAAGTCGGCTCTGGGGCATAATACTGATTATCTGAAACCTTCAATACTGGCTCACTGGCAGACCGAGGAAACCCCATTGTCGGACGCACAGCATATGCGGGAGCTTCAGGTGGTGGCGGAGCGCCGAATACCGGTGTGATCGGTGGCGCCGACTGAGCAGTGAGTCTTAATTGGGGATCTGCCAAGGGCACACTAAAATTACTAGGATAATAATGTAGCAGAGTGAATCCTGGAGCATGATCAGGAGACTCTGTAGGAGCAGAGAATAGCACCTGAGAGAGCGGTGGGCAATTAGAGATATTCCCAAGACCTTCAGGGAGCGGAGGAGGAGGCATTCCGCTGGCCCATGCCCGGTGCAAATCTATCAATTGTTGCCTGAGCCTTACTACATCATCATTGTGTTCTGAACTTTCTTCCCTATGATCCTGATCCGGGTCAATGAGCGAATTTTCAATTTCCCTGCTAGCCATGGCGAGCTTTGCTTTGGATCTAGTGAAGTATGGGTGACTAGCCAGAGTGCTGCAAACCTACCACTGTTATCTGAAAGAACATGCTCATCAAAGACGACATCCGTTAGGATTAGGGCACACAACAAGCATGGGAATCACATTGGTAAAATTGTCCTAAATTCATGTTCATTTCTACCAGCTTTTGAGGGTAGCGAGGTCATTTCAACATCATCCCGATTTTTATCTACACTTTTTTTTTCGTATCCATCTCTGTTCTTTCCACTTCTCTCGTTATCTACCTTATTTTATCATTCTTTATGGTTTTTGTTTTTTCTTTAAAAGAGGAAAAATAATGAAAAGCAACGAAACAAAATGATTAGATCGAACCCAAAAGTAGGTTGCCTACGTATCATGTCGTACATGAATCAGATCTTGCGTAGTTCGGGCAGCTTATGCATAAACATCACACAATTGAAGGTTTTTTTTTGTTTTTTTTTTGTATTTTTCTTTTCAAGTATGTATGAAACACCTACTCTAAATAAAGAGTGAAGAAAATCTTTTTGAATTTTTTAAATAAGATCCCCGAACCAACAATAGGCTGCCGATGTATCTCACTCCCGAAAGAGGAGAATCAGGGGTGCGTAATTCGTCCAGATTGGACAATTAGCGATTAACTGACAGGCTAGACCCTGATTTAAGAGATACGACCAAAGACAGACAATGAACCATGTTAATAAAATCTTTTGAGTTTTCATTTTGATACTTCACAGAAAAATGACATCAACAACTATGAAAGAAAAATCTTTTTGGTATCTTCGTTATACGAAATGTAAAAAATTTCTAACATCTTTTTTTTTTTGCATTTTTCTTTTATAAACACATCCTATGAATGAAAAAATCTTTTTGAAGTTTTCGAATTGTGAATGCATGCTAAACGAGACAAAGGAAAATCTTTTTGATGTTTTTGAGAAATGAGTGCGAAAGGTAAAAAAGTCCTTTTGAATTTTGGAATTGTGAAAAATAAAAGCCATAAAAAACTCTAAAAACTACGAAACTCTCTTTTTTTTCTTTTCGACTCACTTTTTTCTATTTTTTTTCTTCCCTTTTTTTTCATTTTTTTGCCTACGCACCTTACTCCTAACAAAATGTTTTTTTTTTAAATCAGTCCGTCAAATGACCACGTTACCCTTACAAATGCAACAGTTAGCACGTAGGGATGCTTTATAGGTGAGTCTCCTACCAAGGGCCATGTGGGTCTCGCTAGGTCTCAGTATGATGCACATAAGCATGACCTAAAAGCTGACCTACATTGTGGTTCACTAACAAGGCTGTTCGGGGGAGCATATGGTCGATAGTGGCTGCTTTGTTTTCCACCTACTCCATAACACCGACGGCTCCCCCCTAAAATAAGGGTGACTCGACTAGATGTCGTGTACAACACGTGTACTACGGACTTGTTGCAGAAAGAAGGTCTGAGGGTAGACACATGATGCCAGATATAAAAGCGGCAACACATAGGATAAATATTGTACACAAAGAGCACGAAAACATTCCACAATGATAAAACAATAACACAAAACAAAACAAACAAAATGTTTATACACCTATAGTGCCAAACAAAGCCGATACGACTCCAAAATAAGCTCGAATTCTGAACAAGTCCCCAGCAGAGTCGCCAGAGCTGTCACACCACTTTTTTCGACTCCAAAACAAGATATGTATTTTAAGTTCGAAAGGGTTTTATTATTAAGGTGAAAAAAATGAAAAATTTATTTCGAAAAAAAGGATTATTTACATTATTTTTCTTATTCAGAGTCGCCACTTGGCATAATCCAGTGTGCCAAGTCACCTTTGGAAAATTCTTTTCGAAACAGTTTGACTCTTAAAAAAACTGATCCGCGAACAGAGATTCTGGCTAAGGAATTCTGTTGACCGAGGGGAAGGTGTTAGGCTACCCTCGATCCCGTGGTTCGACCACGGTCGCTTGGTGGAGCGTATCGGCTAATTTGACGCTACGAAGGTATAAACTACACAAAACATACAAACACAATCAATAAAACAAACAAAACAAAACAATCAAAATTTAGTGTCCAGTCCAATTATACAGTTCGAAAATGAAAAAAAAAACTGGAAAAAAAAACAAATCCTATCTAACCTACACTAATCCTAACTAATTCCCGTGCTTTAACCGATGCCTCGACCTTCATCACGATCATCTTCTGCCAACATAGTACGTCGGGGCATTCCCCGGTGAATAAATACAATGTATCTCGGGGCATTCCCCGGCTAAATGAATACATTTGAATTAAATACGATAAACTAGAAAGAAACATTCACACGCACATTCCAACATTCAACCAAAACATCATTCTTAAATTTTTGCCTACCCGAACCTAGATTGCCTATCCATTTCAACATGGCATAAATCTATCACATTCATACTTGTATCGAATTGAACAAAAAGACAACAAACCAACATTAATCTACGTTCAACTTTTATCAATTTCTCCCTTCCCGCCCCAAATTCTCTTTTCAACCAAAATTAACACATGCCTCGATTGTCAACTCAATTTTCAACTCGGAATCCAATATCAACAACATAGACATAACGACAATTAAAGCATGATAATCATACAAATTTCACATGAATAACATCAAACAATCAACAAATCATCTAATTTCAAACATGCCCAATTCAACAAATTACGATAAAAAAGAGAGAATGAGTTAAAGAAGTGGACCTTCCAATAATCAATTTCGGTTGGTAATAATATTAAAGAAGCCCAAACTTGGAATTTCGGATGGAATAACCTCAGCTATGACTAATCCAACTCGGTAATCGAGAAATCGAAGCCCGAAACTAGTGGCGACGAATAGATCGACACAAACAAGACCTTAATGCCGCTTTTATTCAATCAAATGGAAGAGCTTCACAGATTCGGAGTCATGAACTAGCAGAACCTTGACCCAACATTCCAAAGACGACCTCCCTGTTTTCTTCCGATATTTCGCGACTCACCGGAGTTAACCAAATCTCACCGGAGTAGATGAAGGTGGCTATTCGACGTAGATCTGGAACAAGGTTGGCGTGACTGTTTTCCTACGGGTTTCACCGCAACAACAATCGCCGGAGCTTTCTAGCTCGATTTTGATGGATCTCCGGCGAGAGACTCACCGGAAATGGTCAAACCAACGCCCGTTTCTCTCCCTTGATCAATTTTCACTCTTTTCTCACCATCTCTCCCTCTCTCCCTCTCTCCCTCGATCGTGTGTGTGTGTGTCTGGTGTTGTATGTGCTGTTTTTGAAGGAAGGAAAAAAAAAGCTCCAAAAATTGGGTCCTTGTCTAAGAAGAAGAAGAAAAATGGCCTCCCTTTTTTCTTGTATATGGCCTGTGTATATAGTCCCTTATGCGTGTCCATTCCCTAGGTCCAAAAAACGTGCAAAAGGGGGTAGGGTAGAGTAGTGGTGAGGTGAGGGTAGGGTATGGGGGCATGGGGTAGTGATGGGTTGTCCAAAATTGATAGGAGGAGTGGTAAATTTTGTTACAAAAGAATAATTGGGGATTAGGTTTGTTATTGGGTTTGTTATTTTTTTATATTTTAGTGGGATATAATCATACGGGTGAGGGCACGCAGTAAGACGAGGGTAAAAATGATAAAAATATTTTTGGGGAGGGACAAAATTACGTGTCTACACCAACAATTCAAATAATTGTAATTTACATAGTAGAAAATAGCCAGTATAAAACGAGTGCAATTCTTATTTGACTATAAAAACTTCTTATTAAAGAAATATATGAAACAAAAAAACACACCTAAAAACAACTTCAAACATTACTAAACTATAAAAATGCAATAATACATCAACTTTAATAGACATACACACCCAACTTAAAATAACAATTCTATGTATTTATTTTTAAAAGCATATTAGAGATAACAACAATGATATTATTAAGCAAAACCAAAATATAATTATCATTTGTAAGAGGGGAAGAAAAATTAGCTAATTTGAAGGATTCTTCACAAGAAATAATATCCAAATTTGCATCTTTAGCATAATATCCCAAATCCCAAAATTGTTTGTATTCCAAATACAATTTTGCTTGTTCTAGAAAAGCCATTGCATCTTCATAATTAATTGAACAATTCCCATAAATATTTCTCAAATTTGAACATTTTTCCTTCAACAAAAGTGAATTAACCTTGTTATTGGTAACATTAATTTGGGAAATTGTCAAATTAATGGTTATATCCTCAAGACTGAACAAATTTGCTTTTTTAGATTTTGGATTTGACCCCAAAATCTCTTCACAAAATGTTTGATTCTTGATTTGTTTACAAACACTTGGAATAAAATCTCCAAATGAAAAGTTAATTAGAAAAAATAGGTTGAAGAACAAGATTAGTAGTGATAATTTAGAAAACGAGGCCATTTTATTTATTTTTTTCTCTTTGGAGTGTGTTTTTGATTTTAAAAAATGCTTGTGTTGTGTAAATTTGTATTGTATTAATTTTTAAAAAATGCTTGTGTTGTGTAAATTTGTACAAGTGTAATTATTAATTTTCTTTAAGAAGTATAACCAGATTTGTTGCTTATTTGTTCTTTGATTTCTTTTCTAGAAGAATACAATGTACACAATGTTTTTTTTTTTATAAATCTAATTGGTTAATTTCATGGTTACCCTTTAAAGTATGAAAAATTGGTTTTTTATGTCATTATGACGGTAGGGAGTTGTTCGGATAGTAAGCATCCTTCACTTTCAATTCAAGATTGTGAGTTCGAGTCACCAAATGAGTAAGTATATATATATATATACCAGATTTACTTGAGCGAGTGTAGTTTCACCATCTTTTTACATTTTGATTTTATTTTATTTACTTCTTTTAAAAAAAGAGGTGACGGTAAGTTTACTTGAGTTCGACCTTTGGATCTAAAGATTAGAGTTAAGGATTTTTTTTTTCTCTTTGATGGATCATATGCGATGTAAATTCATAGTAGTCGATTTGGTAGGTTTTGAATATTGAATGGTTACAAAATATTTTGATGAAATGCAATTATCTTTTGAAATTCAACATATTTTCTTTTTAAATTAATAATAATGTTGTCTAAAGAAATGAAACACTTAAATTGAGAGGGTGGATGTATTTATAGAGGGACAAAAGGAAGAATTATGGATACAATGCCTCATTAGTCAATAATCAAAATAGTAGAAATAACAATACAATACTTGTAGACACCTAATTTTATCCTTCCCGAAGTCTAATTTTATTCATTTTTATTTCACCTTACCATGTGTCTCACCCATTTTAATTTTCCCCCACAAAAATACAAAAAAAATAAAAAAATAACAATAATAATAATAACAAACCCCCAACAAACCCTAACCAATTTTGTCTTATCTTCTAATATTCCAACAACCCACCCAATAAAAAAACAACACCTACCTACCCTATCCTAACAAACCCTATCCCACCTCACCACTACCCCCTACCCTACGTGACCCCACCCTCACCTCATATATACACGATTCCACTCACGAAATGGGGAGAGCTGGATTTTTTTTTCCAGAAGTTTAGCCATCAATAATTCCACTCACATATATTCACAATTTCACTCTCACACACAGATCACCACTCCATCATCACTAACATACACAATACACACACAGATCACCACTCCATCATCACTAACATACACAATACACACACAAATCTGCACGATATCTGCACACATACACACTGGAAGGGAGAAAAGCAGTGAAAAAGAAAAGAGCAAAAGAGTTGATCGGAGAGCGAGTTGAAGAAAGGGGAAGGAAGAGGATTGATAGAACAAAAGGGACTCCATTTTTATTTTCGGATCTTCTTCTACGCAAAAACACACAGGCACTCAAGAAGCTCACAACGCACACACACTATACATAGAGTAAGTAAGAAAACAAGAGTATGAAGCTCGTTTTACGGAATCCGGCAACAGAATATGGTAAACGGGACATCTTGGTCGGAAAACGCAAGGTTTCACCGGAATCCGTCTTGTTTTTTTGTTGGTTTTTGCCCTTCGTACCTTACCGGAGTTCGGATTTGGACTGATCTTTAGTTCACTGTTAGATTTCGGGGCTTCGGGTTCGTCTATTTTCTTGATTCGTTCTTGATCTCGTGCTTTGGGGGTTTTCGTGATTAAATCGTGTCAACATTCGGAGTTTGGATTTTATGTTCGAGGTTTTTTTTCTTCTTGGTTTGAATTCTGTTCGGATGGCGATGTCGGGACACTGATTTGGTGTGTTCGTCGTTGGATTCCCTGATTCGAGGATTTCAGTCTCGGATTTCTTTATTATCGACAAGGATCAGTTTCATTGAGGTCCAACTCTACACTTTCTCTCATCTATTTTATTATTTGCGATGTTTCGTATGTTGAATTGGATATTCGTGTGTGGTTTGATCTTCGTTGGTGATGAATAACTGCTTGTATTGATTGGTTGTTGATTTCGTTGGTTACGATTGTGTGTGATGAGAATGATGAATATTGAGTTTATAGTGATTGTGGATTGTTGAAATAGTAATCGTGATTGTAGAAATTTTTGTGTTAAAATAAAATTGGGGGTAGGAACTAAAAATTGCTAAAATGAATGTTGATTAATTTTGATGCATAGATAATGTTAAACACGATAGAATTGTGATATGTTGAACTTGGATAGGCAAATGTAGGACGGGTAGTCAAATTTAGAAATAACGATTTATTGGAATATTTGAATATGTGTGTGAATGGTTCATTTTACTTTATCGTACGAAAAGCTTCAATTGTATAATTTGGCCGGGGAATGCCCCGAAGTATCTGTATATATTTGTTCACCGAGGAATGCCCCGAAGAATTTTGTACGCGAAGGATGTTCGTGATCAAGGCCCGAGGCATCGGGTGAAGCATAGTTTAGGATTAGCGTAGGTTTACTTTCAGTCCCTTTTTATTTTGGGTTGTAATAATTGGACTGGACTTTACATTTCGGATTGTTTTGTTTTGTTTGATTATTTTGCGTGCTTTTTGTGCGGTTTATACATTTCTTAGTGCCAAAAATAGTCGATACACTCTATCAAGCGACCGTGGTTGAACCACAGGATCGAGGGGTGCCTAACACCTTCCCCTCGGTCAACAGAATTCCTTAGCCGGAGTCTCTGTTCGCAAACCAGTTTAAAAGAGTCAAATGGTTTTGAAAAGGATTTTCCAATGGTGACTTGGCACACCAGATTATGCCAAGTGGCGACTCTGAGTAAAAAAATGTAAATAATCCCTTTCCGAAGTAAATTTTTATTTCTTGTCACTTAAATAATAAAACCCTTTCGAACTTAAAAAATATAAATCTTTTTGGAGTACGTAAAAAAGGGGTGTGACAGCTCTGGCGACTCTGCTGGGGACTATTTCAGAATTCGAGCTTATTTTTGAGTCGTATCGGCTTTGTTTGGCATTACGAGTGTATAAGCATTGTTTGTGATTATTGTTTGTGTTATTGTTTTCACTTTTATGCGTTTTTGTGCTCTTTGTTTATAGTATTTATCCTATGTGTTACCGTTTTATATCTGTCATCATGAGTCCGCCCCCCGGCCTTCTTTCTGCAACAAGTCCGTAGTACACGTGTTGTACACAACCTCTAGTTGAGTCACCCTTATTTTAGGGGGGGAGCCGTCGGTGTTATGGAGTAGGTGGAAAGGAAAGCAGCCACTATCGACCATACGCTCCCCCGAACGGCCTTGTTAGTGAACGACAACATAGGTCAGCCTTTAGATCATGCTTATGTGCATCATACAGAGACCTAGCAGGACCCACATGTCCCTTTGTAGGAGACTCACCTCTAAAGCATCCCTACGTGCTAACTGCTGTATTTTTAAGGGTAACGTGGTCATTTGACGAACTGATTTTTGAAGAAAAAAAAAAAAAAAAGTGAGTCGAAAAGAATGATTCAAAAGGAATGTCATAGTTTATTTTAGAATTCTTTATGGCTTTTGTTCTTCACGATCCAAAAACTGAAAAGATTTTTTTACGTTTTGCATTTGTCTTCTCAGGGTACCGTAAATTAAAAAAAAAAAAAGGGGGGGGGGGGGGGGTTGCCTTTTCTACTTATTTGTCAAAAACAAAAATACCAAAAAGATTTTTCTTCATAATTGGTGGTGTCAGTCTTGGTTGAAGTGTCTAGCTAAAAATCCAAATTTATTTTTTTTTATTCGTTTGTTTTTTGTTGTGTCTCTTAAGTTAGGGTCAATTTATTAGTTAATCATTAATTGTCCAATCTGGATGAACTACGCATACCTGATTCTCTTCCCTCGGGCTGGGATACGTAAGCAACCCTCGGTGGGTCCGGTATTCTTTGTGTTGGCCTTTGTCTTATTATTAGCCTAGGTCTCTCACCCCGTAATCTAGAGTTGTTTGCCAAGTAGACTGATTTCGCTCAGTACTTCTGTTCGGCAAATTGGAGTCATGAATGTGGTCTGTCCCATCGACATGTGCTTGCGTCAAAAATCCCAAGGGTTGGGAATCTTTTACTCCTGTCGAATTTTTGAGATAATGTCTTATGTGTTATTACAGGATGGATTTGTCCCCCAAGTCTAGAGTTCTGATGGTTGTCAAGGTGCCCAAAAAGTTAATCAAGTGGTGGGAAATGTTTAACTATGTTGATCAGCAGAAACTGATTAAAATATTAGGTGATCTTACGAAACTTCTGCATATTACCCCTCGTCCAGATTTAATAGAGGCTTTGTTGACCTTTTGGGATCCAAGTAGTTTAGTGTTCAGGTTTGGGGAATGTGAAATGACTCCTACTTTGGCAGAAATATCCGGTTTGTTGCATTTGCCCTATATCGAGAAGGATATGATCCGAGCACGAAATCATACTGGCGTGAGATTTTTGCAGTCTTGTGGTTTAAAAAGTAAGGGTATATGTTTGGGTTGTTTAAGTGATTCGTGGGTTTCCTTAGACTTTTTGTTCGCTAGATTCGGGCCCTCGGAAGGTTTTGATTGCTTTTGGGATGAATTTCATGTGACTAAGGAGAAGTGAGAGAGAAAGCGTCTTGAAGTCTTCACCCTCGCTTTGTTAGGCATTTTAGTATTTCCACTAGAAGAGAGACGTATTAATACCCGTTTGGAATCTGTGGTGATGGCTCTATTTCATAAGGATCAAAAAGACAAGGGCATTAATCAGAAGAGCAGGTTCACTCTCATACCCATGATCTTAACAGAAATATATAAGGCTTTAACCGAAGTGAAGGGGGGAATGAGAATTTTTTAGGGCAGTAACCTGATATTGCAGTTATGGATGATGGAGCATTTACATGCGCCTTCTTTAGTTAGACCAGACGTGGTAGATCGTTTATTCCCAATCGAGTGAAAGCCATGGACTCCAGGTTGCGTTTGGATAAATTCTCGCTACCCGTGGGAGTCGAGGCTTGGATTGAATTTCTTGAATCAAGAACCGGGGATAACATTTTGTGGACTTATCTGTGGCTTCGACCGAACATAATCTTATTGGGTTATCAGACGCAGCTCCCTTTATTCATGTTAGGGCTCAATTGCACTAGACCATACAATCCTTCTAGGGTAATGCGCCAGTTGGGTAGGCTACAGGACGTGCCACCAGCAGTGGATCTTCTGAAGGATGTTGAGTACTTCAAGGACCAAGACTTAGGTGAGAGCAAGTACGAGCAGTTTTGGAAGCATGCGACAAAGCTAGGTGTGGACACACTCAAAGAAAGTTTGGATAATCCAAGGTACACTCAGGGATATAGTGTCTGGCTTCAATCTATCCCTCGGGGTATCAGTCAACCTTTACCAGCGCAGCTTAGAGGGAGAATACAGGAGGAATGCATAGTAGACGACCATCAGGATGAAAGTCTAGGGTCCAAAGTGGAAACACTGAGAGTTCAGTTAGCAGATTTGTTCAAGACGGTAGAAAGGTGTCAGAATAATCTTTCCAAGTGCACTCCTCATGAGGCAGGAATACGGGCCCGAAGCTTCTTCCCAAATATCAGGGTGTGTTTACAGGATATGCTACAAAGTTTAAATGGGAGAAAAAGAACTTCACAGGCAGGTCCATCTCAGCCGGGGTCATCACGCAGAGCACCAGTCTGAAAGAGCATTTCTTATCTTTATTCAGTTGAGTCTTTTATGTGTCTGTCATTGTAGGGTGGTGTCTGCTTTAAGTCGAAGTCAAGTTTTTTTTGGTATTAGAGTCTTTATTAGTAATTTCACCTATGTCGTCTTAGGGTCTATAATTTTGTTTCGTATTTGTTGTTCAGTTTTTCAATGGTCCCAAACTTTTGTACGTTTTTGTTGTTTTCTTTCTTCAAAATGTTTTGATGTTATGACTTTCCTTTGTTTGTTTATTTTCATTTTCGAAAATAATAATAATAATAATAATAAAAAATAAAAAAAAAAGTGAGTGATGTTTATGCACATGTTGCCCGAACTATGCAAGATCTGATTCATGTACAACATGATGCGTAGGCAACCTACTTTTGGGTTCGATCTAATCATTTTGTTTCATTGTTTTTTATTATTTTTCCTCTTTTAAAAAAAAATAAAAGTCATAAAGAATGATAAAATAAAGGTAGATAACGAGAGAAGTGGAAAGAACAAAGATGGATACGAAAAAAAAATGTAGATAAAAATCGGGATGATGTTGAAATGACCTCGCTACCCTCAAAAGCTGGTAGAAATGAACATGAATTTAGGACAATTTTACCAATGTGATTCCCATGCTTGTTGTGTTCCCTAATCCTAACGGATGTCGTCTTTGATGAGCATGTTCTTTCAGATAACAGTGGTAGGTTTGCAGCACTCTGGCTAGTCACCCATACTTCACAAGATCCAAAGCAAAGCTCGCCATGGCTAGCAGGGAAATTGAAAATTCGCTCATTGACCCGGATCAGGATCACAGGGAAGAAAGTTCAAAACACAATGATGAGGTAGTAAGTCTCAGGCAACAATTGATAGATTTGCACCGGGCATGGGCCAGCGGAATGCCTCCTCTTCCGCTCCCTGAAGGTCTTGGGAATATCTCTAATTGCCCACCGCTCTCTCAGGCGCAATTCTCTGCTCCTGCTGAGTCACCTGAGCATGCTCCAGGATTCACTCCGCTACATTATTATCCTGGTAATTCTAGTGTGCCCTTGACAGCTCCCCAATCAAGACCCGCTGCTCAGCCGGCGCCACCGATCACACCGGTATTCGTGGCTCCGCCACCACCTGAAGCTCCCGCATATGTTGTGCGTCCGACAATGGGGCTTCCTCGTTCTGCCAGTGAGCCAGTATTGAAGGTTCCAGATAGTCAGTATTATGCCCCGGAGCCGACTTTGAGAATGAATGAACCATATGGGTACACTTAGCCACCTGCATTTCCATTTGATTCTGAGAAACCTGTCGCAACAGAGGAACAGGAAGTCATAGCATGGAAGTTGAAAAGTTTAGAACAGGCCATGAGGAATTTGCAGGGAATCGGAGGTTATAAGAGTGTTTCTTATAAGGATCTGTGCATGTTCCCAGACATCAACCTTCCCCTCGGTTTTAAAATGCCTAAGTTCGAGAAGTATGCAGGACACGGTGATCCCGTGGCCCACTTAAGATGCTATTGCAACCAGTTGAGGGCTGCAGGAGGAAGGGAAGAGCTGCTCATGGCTTTCTTTGGCGAGAGTCTTTCTGATCTGGCTTCAGAATGGTTTATCGATCAAGATATCGATAAATGGAACAGCTGGGATGATTTAGCTTCTGAATTTGTTCAACATTTTCAGTATAACATCGACCTAATTTCGCACGAAAAATCCTTGGTCAACATGAAGAAAAAGAGCACTGAAGGTTTTAGGGAATACGCGATAAGGTGGCGTGAACAGGCTGCCAGGGTAAAGCCTCCAATGAAAGAAAGAAAGTTGGTAGAAGTTTTCATTCTGGCACAGGATGAGACTTATTTTCAACATTTACTTCCGGCAATGGGAAAGTCTTTTATGGAAGTCCTCAAAATGGGGGAGATGATAGAGGACGGAATTAAGACCGGCCGAATAGTGAGTTTTGCCGCATTAAAAGCCACCACACAAGTGATTCAAGGTGGATCTGGCGCATTTGGAGGTAAAAAGAAGAAAGAGGATGTGGCGACTGTCGTAGCTGGAACCATTTCCTATCCCAAAAGACCACCTCGCCCTTATCCCCAATCCCAAGCCCAAGTCTACGCCCAAGCTCCATATATTCCTCCCCACCATTACTACCCTCCAAAAAACCCTTTATATTCCATTCTGTCACCCCCATACCCAGTATATAGCGCGCAGCCATATGCCCAAACCCCTTCTTACCCGCAGTGGCGCGCGCAAGCTCCACAAAATCGCCCATTCGCTCCACCAAATTGCCAAAACCCCTCCAGACCCACCTTTCAGCCTAGGCCCGAGAATAATAAGGAGAAGGCGGTCAGAAATTAATTCACACCTCTTGGGGAGTCGTATGCTAGCTTGTTTGATAGGTTGAGAAAGTTGAAGGTCTTAAGCCCAATTCAAGGAAGGCTTTCAAATCCACCATCGAGGAATCTCGATTATTCTTTAAGGTGTGCATACTTTTTTGACATGCCAGGACATGATATCGAGAAATATTGGCATTTAAAGAGAGATGTCCAAGATTTAATTAACACAAATCAGATGTTGGTCCAGGCCCCGGAGGGTCCAAACATTAACCAGAATCCGCTGTCAACCCATGCTGAAGCCAATATGTTAGAATTAATATATGAGGGGAAAGAGTATTCAAGGGGTTATAAGCCTATTGTCAAGATACAGACCACTGAGGAGAAATCAGTGAATGTAGCGGAGTCTTTGAAAGCAATGTCATTGAATCGGGAAGGAATGAGAGAAGATAAAGCCCAAGAAAGCACAAAGAAAACCCTGATCACAGTACAAGGCGCCAGAAGGTATGTTGATTTAAGTCAGGATAAACCTAAGTTGACAGTGGTGGGAGCTCTGAGTCAGCCCATCTTAACGGTGAAAGGAGCGCTGGCAGCGCCTATTGTCCTTAAACCGGTGACCCAACCTCCGATAGTTGATACGAAAAGAGTTCCTTGGAATTATGGGCGGACTGCGATGACCTATCACGGGAAAGAAGTGGTGGAAGATGTAGATGAGGTAAGGGGTTTGACTAGGTCAGGAAGATGTTTCGTGCCTGAAAGCTTAACAAAGTCCAAGCCAACGGTGAGTGGACCGTCATCTATCAAAAATACTATCACCGAAGAAGAAGCCGAAGAATTTTTGAAAAAGATAAAATTTCCAGAGTATTCAATATTAGACCAGCTGAAGAAAACCCCTGCTCAAATTTCCCTTTTATCTTTGCTGTTGCACTCCAAGGAGCATCGTGATGTATTACTGAAGGTATTAAATGAAGCATATGTTCCAAGGGAGATTACAATCAACCAGCTTGAGAAAATGGTTGGAAAAATCTTTGAGGTCAATCGGATCAGCTTTTCTAATAATGAATTGCCTGTTGAAGGTACAGGGCATAACCGGGGCCTTTATATTACAGTGAAGTGTGAAGATTTCTATGTCACTCATGTTATGATTGATGGAGGTTCAGGTGCAAATATTTGCCCTATTTTTACTTTGCAAAAGCTGAATATTGGTGCTGACAGGATCAGGCCCAACAATGTATGTGTTAGGGCTTTCGATGGTGCAAAATCAAATTCCATTGGCGAAATAGAACTAATGTTGACCATAGGGCCTGTTGAATTCGCTATAGAGTTTCAAGTACTGAATATAGACTCCTCTTACAATCTGTTGTTGGGAAGGCCATGGATCCACAAGGCCAAGGCGGTTGCATCTACACTGCACCAAATGATTAAGTTTGAGCATGACAGGCAAGAAGTGGTTATTCACGGTGAAGGAGATTTGTCCGCCTACGAAGATTCTCCCTTGTCTCTTATTAAAGCAAATAACGTAGAGGAGACATTCATCTATCAAATTTTTGATACAGTGCCAGTGAATCGTATTCTTGAGTGGCAGGTTATACCGGGACCATAATTGTCTTCCGCTTCTATCATAATGGTGAGTGAACTTTGGAAATACGGATTTGAGCCAGGAAAGGGTTTGGGAGCGTCTCTGCACGGTATAGTTTGTCCCATATGTCCAAGTGAGAACGTGGGCACGTTTGGTCTGGGATTTAAGCCTACGGCTGAAGATTTGAAGAAAGCCAAGGGAAGGAAAAAGGAAATATGGTCACTCCCTCGCCCAATGCCACTACTCAGTGAATCATTTGTTAAGAGCGGTGTCACGAAGTTTGTGGAATTTTAGGTTGAACTGGTTGATGACTTCCAGAACCTTTGTATTAAAGTTGATATGGTCGAAGTAGGAGAAGGTACCAGTATGGCAGACGTGCAATTCATAGGTCCAGCTGTCTGGCTCAATAATTAAGAAGTCACTCCTCTCCCCGTCAGGAGGGAGTTTTGGTAGTTTATTTTATTTTTCTTTCTGTTTATCCGAGTTATTTCAGGGTTGTAATTCAGATTTTCGTTTGTTTATGTTATGTTGGAATCTATGTTTAAACCCTTCTATCTTTTATTTAATGAAATGCAATGTCCCTTTTGTTTCGTGTCTAATATATTTTGTTTTTATTTTCTTACACAGTTCTCTTTATGCTGATTCAAATGACATGACATGCACGCGGAATTTTTAGCTTGATCTTAAAATCCAAACTAATCAAGATGTAATGAAGCAGGATGGGGAATGCAAAGAGTTGGAACAGTTTGAAAACAAACCGAATCCTAATTAGAATGAGACTGAGCCAATAAATCTAGGGGATCAAGAAGATGTTAGGGAAACTAAAATCAGCGTATATGTTTTGCCACAGCTAAAAGATGGAATGAATCAAGCATTAATTGATTATAAGGATGCTTTTGCATGGTCTTATGATGATATGCCTGGTTTAAGCACTGAATTAGTGGATCACAAATTGCCAACTGATCCCGTGTTCCCTCCTGTCAAACAGAAGTTGAGGAAGTTTAAAACGGATGTAAGTATTAAAATTAAAGAGGAAATCATGAAACAACTTGAAGCCAAAGTAATTCGAGTAGATCGCTATCCCATGTGGTTATCCAATGTTGTTCCCGTACCAAAGAAAGATGACAAAATTCGAGTGTGTGTTGATTACCGTGATTTGAATAGAGCAAGTCCGAAAGATGATTTTCCACTGCCCAACATTCACATTTTGTTAGACAACTGTGCTAAACACGAGGTTGCCTCTTTTGTGTATTGTTATGCCGGATATCACCAGATCATTATGGATGATGACGACGCAGAGAAGACATCTTTTATCACACCATGGGGAACTTATTGTTATCGAGTGATGCCGTTCGGTTTGAAGAATGCTGGAGCAACATACATGAGAGCCATGACCACTATGTTTCATGATATGATGCATAAAGAGATTGAGGTCTACGTGGATGATGTGATTATTAAGTCAAAAAGTCAGGCCGACCATGTTAAAGATTTAAGAAAGTTCTTTGAAAGGCTTCGCAGGTATAATCTCAAACTCAACCCGGCAAAATGTGTATTTGGAGTTCCATCTGGAAAGCTGTTGGGGTTTGTAGTCAGCCGTCGGGGAATTGAATTGGATCCCCCGAAAATCAAAGCCATTCAGGATTTGTCCCCGCCCAAGAATAGAACAGAGGTGATGAGTTTGCTTGGTAGACTGAACTACATTATCAGGTTTATTGCTCAACTCACAACCACTTGTGAGCCCATATTCAAGTTGCTGAAAAAGAGTGTTGCGGTAAAATGGACTGAAGAATGTCAGGAAGCGTTCGATCGAATCAAAAGATATTTGTCAAATCCACCAGTGCTGGTACCCCCGAAGCCTGGTAGGCCTTTGATCTTATATTTATCATTCATGGACAATTCTTTCGGTTGTGTCCTGGGTCAACATGATGTCACAGGCAAAAAGGAGCAGGCTATTTATTATCTTAGCAAGAAGTTCACCACTTATGAGGCCAGGTATACTCTTCTTGAAAGGACGTGTTGTGCCCTAACTTGGGTAGCACAGAAGTTGAAGCATTATCTCTCATCCTATACTACTTATCTTATCTCCCGCATGGATCCTTTGAAGTATATCTTTCAGAAGCCTATGCCGACAGGTCGATTGGCAAAGTGGCAAATATTGCTTACCGAGTTCGACATCGTATATGTGACTCGAAACGCCTTGAAAACCCAAGCCTTGGCAGATCATCTTGCTGAGAATCCCATCGATGAAGAGTACGAGCCATTAAAGACATATTTTCCTGACGAAGAAGTGTCGTGTGTCGATGAAGTCATTATAGATGCTGATCCAGGTTGGAGGTTATTCTTCGATGGAGCTGTCAATATGAAAGGAGTCGGAATAGGTGCGGTTCTTATCTCTGAATCGGTACAACATTTCCCGGTAACAGCACAACTTCGATTCTACTGTACTAACAATATGGCAGAGTATGAAGCCTGCATTCTTGGTTTGAGGTTAGCTGTTGATATGGGAGTCCAAGAATTATTGGTGCTGGGAGATTCGGATTTGCTCGTCCATCAAATTCAAGGCGATTGGGAGACGCGAGATTTGAAGCTCATCCCATATCGACAATGCTTACAGGAGCTATGTCGACGATTTGTGTTAGTAAAATTTAGGCATATTCCAAGGATTCATAATGAAATTGCTGATGCTTTAGCCACTCTGTCTTCAATGCTCCAACATCCTGATAAAGCTTACATCGATCCAGTGCATATACAGAGTCGTGATTAGCATGCTTACTGTAATGCGGTTGAAGAAGAGCTCGATGGAGAACCCTGGTTCTTGGATATCAAGCGGTACATTCAATCAGGAGAATACCCAGCATATGCCACCAACGATCAAAAGAGGACTATTAGGCGTTTGGCTAGTGGATTTTTCTTAAGTGGGGGAATCTTATATAAGAGAACCCCAGATCTGGGACTTTTGAGGTGTGTAGATGCAAGAAAAGCCTCGGCAATCATGGTTGAAATACACTCTGGAGTATGCGGGTCGCATATGAACGGTCTTGTCTTATCAAAGAAGATTCTTCGAGCAGGTTATTACTGGCTTACTATGGAGAGGGATTCTATTCAATTTGTTTGAAAGTGTCATCAATGTCAAGTGTACGGCGATCTGATACGTTCTCCTCCTGTTGAGTTACATGCAATGGCCGCTCCATGGCCGTTCGTGGCTTGGGGAATGGATGTGATTGGACCGATTGAGCCGAAGGCATCAAATGGACATAGATTCATTTTGGTAGCCATTGACTACTTTACAAAGTGGGTAGAAGCAGTAACTTTCAAGTCGGTGACAAAGAAGGTTGTGGTAGGCTTTGTTCATGCCAATATCATTTGTAGATTTGGAATTCCAAAGATGATCATTACAGACAATGCTGCCAATCTCAATAGTCATTTGATGCAAGAAGTATGTCAACAGTTTAATATTGCACATCGAAATTCTACTCCATATCGTCCAAAGGCCAATGGTGCTGTAGAAGCCGCCAATAAGAATATAAAAAAGATACTGCAAAAAATGGTACAAGGGTCTAGACAGTGGCATGAAAAGTTGTCGTTTGCATTGCTAGGGTATCGTACCACTGTTTGCACTTCAACAGGGGCAACTCCATATTTATTGGTGTATGGGACAGAAGCAGTCATCCCTGCGGAAATTGAAATTCCCTCTCTTCGAGTCATTGTAGAAGCAGAGATTGATGATGACGAATGGGTAAAAACCCGACTGGAACATTTGAGTTTGATAGAGGAAAAAAGGCTAACGTCTGTGTGTCATGTCCAGTTGAATCAGAGGAGGATGACTCGAGCGTATAATAAAAAGGTCTGTCCCAGGAATTTTGAAGTTGGTCAGCTGGTATTGAGACGTATCCTTCCTCACCAGGTTAAAGCGAAAGGCAAGTTCTCCCCTAACTGGCAAGGTCCTTTCGTTGTGAAGAAAGTGTTACCCAATGGAGCCTTATATTTGACAGATATTGAAGGCAAAATGGCAAAAATGGCTATCAATGCTGATGCGGTCAAAAGATATTATGTATGATATTTGATCCTTTGTTGATTTTATTGCATGTTTAGTACTTGCACTTTTTGAAGGTTGATATGATGAAGGCATTTTATTCTTCTATCCAAACATTGTGTCATCCTTTGTTTACCCGTTTGAGCTTCGTTTTATTTTTCTTTCATATCCCTCTTTTGGAATCAAAATAGAGTCAAAGATAAATGTCAAGAAAATAAGAATAAAAGAAAGAGTTCGGAAATAAAAGAAAAAAAGAACAAGTTGATGGAACTACGTCTGACCTGATTCTCCTCTCTCGGGAGTGAGATACGTAGGTTGCCCTATTTCAGGCTCGGTCCAACCAAATAAAGATTTAAGATTCACCCAGTCAACAAAACTGGGGCATGAGTTAATGTGTTGTTTGAGTCGATTCCAGAAGTTGAAAGTCCCACCTCCACTTCAAGTGTCGTTCGAACCCCTTGCCATCCTTTTCTAACCTTATCCAAAAGCCAAGTTACTACCAAAGAAAGTCCTTCAAATCAATTTTTGATAATGTTAAGGCTAAGCATGCAATGGATATGATGATGCATTGTGAGGTACCACGTGTCTCTCTCAGCATAAGAAATCAGGAAAGAAATACAAAATGAGAGAGTCTTATTGGTGAAAACCCCATGGGCATCATAAGGCAATGGTGAGTTGAGAGAAATGAAAATGAGAGAGTCTTATTGGTGAAAACCCTCGCAGGCACCATAAGGCGATGGTGAGTTGAGAGAAATGAAAATGAGAGAGTCTTATTGGTGAAAATCCTCGCAGGCACCATAAGGCGATGGTGAGTTGAGAGAAATGAAAATGAGAAAGTCTTATTGGTGAAAACCCTCCCGGGAACCGTAAGGCGATGGAGAGTTCAAGAGAAAAGTGAAAAGTGAAAAGAAAGATATTTGTTGGCGAAAGTCTTTTAAGATGTCGTCAATCGAATGTGATGAATGAGTCCAATGGATTTGAAGAAGCGGCTCAGCGGCAAAGGCACGAACTCAACAACAAATGAGGAGTTTGGATAGGAAAATCAGGCAGCTGAATCCAAAATGCATGTCATACTCAGTGGAGTTGGTTGTCGTATTCAGATAAGTTTTTCTTTATGGGACATTGCCCTTTTCTTTCATTTACATATTCATGTTTTTTGTCTTTTCTTATGTCATTTATCGAAACAAAAGTCACCGTCATTTCTTTACATTTTAAGTCAAGTCTGTGTCAACACAAGCGAGAAAGGATTTCAAAATTTACTACCAGTCTTTCCAATTATATGAGGAAAAGCCAAGGAACAGCACAAGAAAGAAATATGATCGTAATTCAACACGAAGCAAAGGAAGTCTATCAACCGACAAGCTATTGGATTCGTGGAAGCATTCAGATTTGGGAAAAGAGTGCACCTCAGGGGCATGGTAAAGTGGAAACCCATTGTTTGAGTCAGAACTCATTTCCCTCAATCTGGATCCGAGGCAATGATGCGGCAAGATAGGGCAGGTATGAGCGATGTGGAAGAAAGATGAAAGAAACGAGTGTTGGAGAAGATACCTGAGAAGCCAAGAGTTGCAAGCCACCATCAAGTTATTAACTAACAAATTTTCTTTGTTGAAATAGGGGCAAATTCGTTTCACTTAATTCAGCTACCATTGGAAATGCACATGCGTGAGACTTTACTTTCTGTTCAGGACCCACCTGAAAAATGGGATTTTACTTTATGTTTAGGACCCTCCTGAAAAATGGGATTTTACTTTCTATTCAGGACCCTCCTGAAAAATGGGATTTTACTTTATGTTCAGGATCCTCCTGAAAAATGGGATTTTACTTTATGCTCAGGACCCTCCTGAAAAATGGGATTTTACTTTCTGCTCAGGACCCTCCTGAAAAATGGGATTTTACTTTATGTTCAGGACCCTCCTAAAGATGGGATTTTACTTTGTGTTCAGGACCCTCCTGAAAAATGGGATTTTACTTTATGTTCAGGACCCTCCTGAAAAATGGGATTTTACTTTATTTTCAGGATCCTCCTGAAAAATGGGATTTTACTTTATGTTCAGGACCCTCCTGAAAAATGGGATTTTACTTTATGTTCAGGACCCTCCTGAAAAATAGGATTTTACTTTATTTTCAGGACCCTCCTGAAAAATGGGATTTTACTTTATGTTCAGGACCCTCCTGAAAAATGGGAATTTACTTTATGTTCAGGACCCTTCTGAAAAATGGGATTTTACTTTATGTTTAGGACCCTCCTGAAAAATGGGATTTTACTTTATTTTCAGGACCCTCCTGAAAAATGGGATTTTACTTTATGTTCAGGACCCTCCTGAAAAATAGGATTTTACTTTCTGTTCAGGACCCTCCTGGAGAGGGGATTTTACTTTCTGTTCAGGACCCTCCTGGAGAGGGGATTTTACTTTCTGTTCAGGACCCTCCTGGAAAATGGGATTTTACCTTATGTTCAGGACCCTCCTGAAAAATGGGATTTTACTTTCTGTTCAGGACCCTCCTAAAAATGGGATTTTACTTTATGTTCAGGACCCTCCTGAAAAATGGAAATTTACTTTATGTTCAAGACCCTCCTGAAAAACGAGAATTTACTTTCAATTCAGGACCCTCCTGAAAAATGGGACTTTACTTTCTGTTCAGGACCCTTCTGGAAAATGGGACAACGCTTTTAAAAAATGAAATACTACTTTATTATAATTCTTGTTTGGGATAATTTTCGTTCTAGTTTTAATTTTGGGTTTCAGGAGCCCGCCTGAAGAACAGGGTGATGACATAGCAAGTCAGAGGCCCGCCTGGAGAACAGAGTGAAGAAATGAAAAGTCAAGCAACAAAGTGATGAAATAGCAAGTCAGGAGCCCGCCTGGAGAATAGGGTGAAGAAATGAAAAGTCATGCAACAAAGCGAAGTAATTGAAAGTCAAGCAACAAGTTGAAAGAAATTGCAAGTCAGGAGCCCGCCTGAAGAATAGGGTGATAAAAGTCGAGTCAAGAGCCAACAGAAGTTGTATAGATAGGATTTTTGTAATTTCATTTATGTTTTAACTTGTAATTTTCATTTTTTTTTTATATAATGACAGAGCCGCGGACCGGAACCTCGATGGAACCTCACTCGACTCTCCAACTCGGTATAGTCCACTTCTCTTTCAATCCTTCAAAATACCCGTGACTTGATTCTCTCATAATGAGAGCAGGTAAGATGCTTAAGTCAAAACCCGGTTGTCCTTCTTTCTTCTGTTTCTTTCTTCAAATAATGGTCGGGTCAAAAATTTGGTCTCGCTGTCTACTTCTTTGTCTGAAAACACTTCGTGTTTGCATTCAAAGGGGGCATGATGTAGACACCTAATTTTATCCTTTCTGAAGTCTAATTTTATTCATTTTTATTTCATCTTACCATGTGTCTCACCCATTTTAATTTTTCCCCACAAAAATACAAAAAAATAAATAATAAAATAATAATAATAATAACAAACCCTAACTAATTTTGTCTTATCTTCTAATATTCCAACAACCCACCCAATAAAAAAATAACACCTACCTACCCTATCCTAACAAACTCTACCCCACCTCACCACTACCCCTACCCCACGTGACCCCACCCTCACCTCATATATACACGATTCCACTCACGAAATGGGGAGAGCTGGATTTTTTTTTTCCAGCAGTTTAGCCATCAATAATTCCACTCACATATATTCACAATTTCACTCTCACACACAGATCACCACTCCATCATCACTAACATACATAATACACACACAGATCACCACTCCATCATCACTAACATACACAATACACACACATATCACAACTCCATCATCACAAACATACACAATACACACACAGATCTGCACACTGGAAGGGAGAAAAGCAGTGAAAAAGAAAAGAGCAAAAGAGTTGATCGGAGAGCGAGTTGAAGAGAGGGGAAGGAAGAGGATTGAGAGAACAAAAGGGACTCCATTTTTATTTTTGGATCTTCTTCTACGCAAAAACACACAGGCACTCAAGAAGCTCACAACGCACACACACTATACACAGAGTAAGTAAGAAAACGAGAGTATGAAGCTCGTTTGACGGAATCCGGCAACAGAATATGGTAAACGGGACATCTTGGTCGGAAAACGCAAGGTTTCACCGGAATCCGTCTTGTTTTTTTGTTGGTTTTGGCCCTTCGTACCTTACCGGAGTTCGGATTTGGACTGATCTTTAGTTCACTGTTAGATTTCGGGGCATCGGGTTCGTCTATTTTCTTGATTCGTTCTTGATCTCGTGCTTTGGGGGTTTTCGTGATTAAATCGTGTCAACATTCGGAGTTTGGATTTTATGTTCGAGGTTTTTTTTCTTCTTGGTTTGAATTCTGTTCGGATGGCAATGTCAGGACACTGATTTGGTGTGTTCGTCGTTGGATTCCCTGATTCGAGGATTTCGATCTCGGATTTCTTTATTATCGACAAGGATCAATTTCATTGAGGTCCAACTCTACACTTTCTCTCATCTATTTTATTATTCGCGATGTTTCGTATTTCGAATTGGATATTCGGGGAGGGCACGCAGTAAGACGAGGGTAAAAATGATAAAAATATTTTCGGGGAGGAACAATTCAAATAATTGTAATTTGCATAGTAGAAAATAGCCAGTATAAAACGAGTGCAATTCTTATTTGACTATAAAAACTTCTTATTAAAGAAATATATGAAACAAAAACTTCAAACATTACTAAACTATAAAAATGCAATAATACATCAACTTTAATAGACATACACACCCAACTTAAAATAACAATTCTATGTATTTATTTTTAAAAGCATATTAGAGATAACAACAATGATATTATTAAGCAAAACCAAAATATAATTATCATTTGTAAGAGGGGAAGAAAAATTAGCTAATTTGAAGGATTCTTCACAAGAAATAATATCCAAATTTGCATCTTTAGCATAATATCCCAAATCCCAAAATTGTTTGTATTCCAAATACAATTTTGCTTGTTCTAGAAAAGCCATTGCATCTTCATAATTAATTGAACAATTCCCATAAATATTTCTCAAATTTGAACATTTTTCCTTCAACAAAAGTGAATTAACCTTGTTATTGGTAACATTAATTTGGGAAATTGTCAAATTAATGGTTATATCCTCAAGACTGAACAAATTTGCTTTTTTAGATTTTGGATTTGACCCCAAAATCTCTTCACAAAATGTTTGATTCTTGATTTGTTTACAAACGCTTGGAATAAAATCTCCAAATGAAAAGTTAATTAGAAAAAATAGGTTGAAGAACAAGATTAGTAGTGATAATTTAGAAAACGAGGCCATTTTTTTTTCTCTTTGGAGTGTGTTTTTGATTTTAAAAAATGCTTGTGTTGTGTAAATTTGTATTGTATTAATTTTTAATTTTTAATTTTTTTCCTTTTTAGTTGAAATTGTTGAATTTGTGATTGTTGTAAGGTGTAATTATTAATTTTCTTTAAGTATAACCAGATTTGTTGCTTATTTGTTCTTTGATTTCTTTTCTAGAAGAATACAATGTACACAATGTTTTTTTTTTTTAAATCTAATTGGTTAATTTCATGGTTACCCTTTAAAGTATGAAAAATTGGTTTTTTATGTCATTATGACTGTAGGGAGTTGTTCGGATAGTAAGCATCCTTCACTTTCAATTCAAGATTGTGAGTTCGAGTCACCAAATGAGTAAATATATATATAAATATATATATACCAGATTTACTTGAGCGAGAGTAGTTTCACCATCTTTTTACATTTTGATTTGATTTTATTTACTTTTAAAAAAAAAAGAGGTGATGGTAACTTTACTTGAGTTCGACCTTTGGATCTAAAAATTAGAGTTAAGGACATTTTTTTTCTCTTTGATGGATCATATGCGATGTAAATTCATAGTAGTCGATTTGGTAGGTTTTGAATATTGAATGGTTACAAAATATTTTGATGAAATGCAATTATCTTTTGAAATTCAACATATTTTCTTTTTAAATTAATAATAATGTTGTCTAAAGAAATGAAACACTTAAATTGAGAGGGTGGATGTATTTATAGAGGGACAAAAGGAAGAATTATGGATACAATGCCTCATCAATCAATAATCAAAATAGTAGAAATAACAGTACAATACTTGGTAAAAAGAAAAAAGAAATAACAGTACAATCAAAAGGCAGACAATGGCTTATTCATTATCTTTAGTTATGACTGACTCTATTTTTCAAAAGCTATTACGTCAAATCATTATTACAAAGAACCATCAAATTTTCCAATAATGTGATGTTTTCTTTTAGCTTTAGATATAATAGCTTTTAAAATTCAACATATTTTCTTTTTGTTTTAGATAAAATAGCTTTTGATACATCAAATTTTCCAATAATGTGATACATTATTCTAATCAATTTTCCATTGTATATTACAAAGAACCACCAGCAAGTGTATGAGCAATAACTCTATGATATCACTAAAAGTACTCAACTCATTATTTTGTTGTGTAATTGGATCGAAAGTCATTTTCTTGAACAACTATTGGATTCCCTGCTCCTAAATAGGCCAACACTAAATACTTTGGTCGTATAAGTGTCTATTCATCTGCGCTAGATAACTCAGCATTCAACCAAGTGCATCATTCAGTATTTTTTCAGGATGAGGGCTAGAACCTGGTTCGTGGTTGAGTAAACATAATACACTTGTACAATTATGTTTCGGGAAAATGCTAAGATGGAAATCAAACCCAGTTGAGCCCACTGTGCAACCCAAATCAACTGGTGGAACCACTCTAATTTTGTTGCTAGGGGTGCAAAATTGCAAATAGAGAAATATATTCACTATTTAAGCTATTATGCATAAGAAATGTTAGGGTTTTTGCCTTGATTTTCTTATCAAGTTTAAGTTTTACTTTTCTTATAAGGAAAATAAAAATAATACCATAATTACTTTTATTTTTTCTAAAAGGAAAATATAAAACTTTTCCATATTTGGTAAACCTTTCTCGGAGGAAAGTTTTTGAAACTCAACCTCCTCATACCATAACACAATAGTATTTACAATGTAGTGGTTTAAGAGTTTTGGTTAGGAGAGATTTTCTCTCTCATTAGTTTTTGTGTTTTTTAAATATTAGGTTTTATAATAATTGGCCAAAACATATAATAATTTTATGTTTTTTAGTCTTATTTTCTTTGTTGTTTGATTTATCGTCTCATAGTTTGCAACTAATAGCTTCCGCATCCAGTCGCGGAGCCAAGAAGTTCATTAGGGGGTTCGAAAGTGCACACACAAACTAGCCGAAGGGAGTTCAACATATACAATATATACATAGAAAATAATTTTAACCATGTATAAATAGTGTAATTTTCCATCGAAGGGGGTTCGGATACCCCCTGGATATATGCTAGATCTGCCACTTTCCGCATGATGCCCTCTCGATTTCGAACACAACAAGAAATACACATAAAATTTTCTTCCTAGAAAGAGAGTAAGATTCTTGATAATCGTCACGTCTATCAACCAACATTAACAACGGAAGTTGGGGCAATGAAAAGTCAAAATTAACCTTAATTGTTGACTTCCTCCATGAGGTACAAACTGCACCAAAAGTAATAAAATCTTCAATCACTTTAACATGTTTTGCAATCAGATCAATTAGGTCCCTAGGCAATTCTGCCCAGTTTACCGCCATATAGCTCTAATTTGTTATTTATAATTTGTTAACTATTTTTGTTATGGTGAATATCTATCAAAAATATAAATAAGATCTATTTGATATCGATCAGGGTATGAAATATCTATCTTTTAGAGAAAAAATTACTCTCTCTTCTCTCTAACGAGTCTCTAACTAATTGAGATTACTTGCTTTCCAATTGAGGTATGTTTGTAGTTATCAAAAGTCATTTTCTTGAACAACTATTTAATTAACATTCAACCAAGTGCATCATTTAATATTTTTGCAGGATGGGGGCTAGAAATTAGTTCGTCGTTGAGGAAACATAATGCAATTGTACAATTACATTTCGGGAAAATGCTAAGATGGGAATCAAACCCAGGTGAGCCCACTCGTGCAATCCAAATCAACCGGTGGAACCACTTTTAACTTGGTTGCTAGGGGTGCCAATAGAGAAATATATTCACTATTTAAGATACTAGTTTAGTTGCACGTGCCTCGAACGTGTAACTTTTGATTATTTAAAATTAGACGATTTCATCTATTATGAAGGTTTTTAATAAAGTGCAAAAATAAAGAAGACATAAACGTATTATGAAGGTTTTTAATAAACAAGCAGTTTTGTAAAATAAATAAATCAAGTTCTAATTCTATACAACGTAAAAACAATATAGATCACAAATAGTAGTAACACGTATTATATTAATATTTGGGCAACTTTGCAAAAACCAAACTTGTAGATGTAGATGTATGTAGATGTAGATTTGTAGAGTTTTTAAAATCAAATTAGTTAATCTATAATTTTTAAAGTAATGAAAAAAGTATTAGTTGTCATTAATTCTGATAACTTTTAATAAAGAAAGGTTTTACCATAAATATATTTAATTAATTTTTAACTCTTAAATATTAGGAAAAAAATAGTAAAAAGACGATTTTATCTAAAACAAAGACTTTTAATAATGTGCAAAAAGTTCAAACAACATTTCTAAGGCCTGCACACTTTTAATATATTATATAGATAGATTATAGATATAGATATATAGAAAACGTGTGTTGCACGTTTATCCCAAATACTTGATACTGGTTATTGCAATATATTTTAGAAAATTAGTAAATCCAACAAAACTAACAAAAAATTTTTTATAAATCTATAAAAAGAATAAAGTAGACGTCAACTATAATACGTTAACTATATCTATAACATTGTTACTATATTTTATTTTTTCTATTTTGTTCGGATTATACACTTAAAAGAAAAAAAAGAAAAAAAAAAGAATAAGGAACATAAGACGATAATGCGTTAATCAGCGTAATTCTTGCATATTAATTGTCAAAAAAAGAAACTATACTACATTAATTTTATGTGCATAATCCAACTTTTAAATGTTATAAAAACGAATAATAATTTTGTCTAATGTAAAATTTTGTTTAAAAAGGTAAAAAAGATGAATGATTAATAACTAAAATGGTAACTCAACTATAGGCTTTTATTCAAATGAGCATGATATTTAGTTGAATAAAAGTCTTTTAACTCTTCAACTATTCAACTTAACATAGTTAATTTGAATAGGATTGAGACACGAAAAGGTTGGCAAAAATATATATAATTTAATGATTGATTCACTTAATCTGTTTGGATCTGCCGTCTTTTAGTAGATTCATCTTCCAACTCTGTTGACTCTTCCCAGTAATAACTAGTTTCTTTTAGATACTTAATTTTACAGGCAAACTCATCGGTAGCCTCCTAAACTTGGCACGATCTTTTACTTTGGCGCCTCAACTGGACGTTGTTCACTTTTGACACCTCAAGTAGCCATAAACTGTGTCACTTCGGCACCTTTTGCTGATTCAGCAAAGAGAGTGTATTACACTCGCTTTTGGGCGCACTTCAAGAGTATTTTTGTAATTTTTTCATCTTTAAATTTTTTTAAAATTATACATAAAGATTTTTAAAATTTCATCTTCTCCACACAATTTTTCTTTACCTTAACCTCCATTAATGGAGGTTGCATTTTTCAAGGATCAATGGAACACACTACCACACTAACAACAACCAAATTACACCCAAAACAGCAACCCAAATTTCTCCTCTTCTACCCACGACTAAAGCTGTCAGGTGGGCCGGGCCGGTCCAACCCGGAACTGGCCCGTTAAAGTTAGCCGGGTTGTGGGCCGGGCCGGGTCCAGGTTGGGGTAAGGTGGGCCGGGCTCAACAATAATTTTTTTAAAAACAATCCTAACCCGGCCCACTTAACCCAACCCGGTCAAACCCACCTAAACCCGGTTAAAAATCCGGTCAAACCCGGTCAAAAATAAAAAAAAAACAAAAAAATTCAATATACACTATATATACTCACCTATATACATTTTAAATACGTTAAACAATATATATACACTATATATATAGTATATACTACATTAGAATTTAAAATATATATACACATATAGACAATTATACATATATATGTACCATTCAATGTATATGTGCTACTTTAAAGTTTAAATAAAATATACTACAATATATATACATTACAATATATATATATATAGTTATATACTAATTTATAAAACATATACACATGTATACGTTAAATATACACTCTATAGAAGATATATTCACATATATACACTCTATTCAATGTTTATGTACTACTTTAAATAAAATATACTACAATATATATACATTATAAATTAGTTATATGCTAATTTATATATAGTTATATGCTAATTTATAAAACATATACACATGTATACATTAAATATATTCGCCTATATAAGATATATACACATATATACTATAATATATATAGTTATATACTAATTTATAAAACATATACAAACGTATACATTAAATATACACGTCTATAGAAGATATATACACAAATATACTCACCATTCAATATATATGTACTACTTTAAATAAAATATACTACAATATATATATACTACAATCTATGTATATATATATATATATACATATAGTTATATACTAATTTATAAAACATATGCACATATATACGTTAAATATATACGTTTATAGAAGATATATACACATATATACGCAACATTCAATATATATGTACTACTTTAAATAAAATCTACTACAATATATATATACTACAATATATATATATAGTTATATAGTTATATACTAATTTATATAATATATACACATGTACACGTTAAATATATACGTCTATAGAAGATATATACACATATATACGCACCATACAATATATATGTAATACTATAAATAAAATATATTACAATATATATACACTACAATATATACATACACTATAAATATAGTTATATAGTAATTTATAAAACATATACACACGTATATGTTAAATATATACTACTTTAGAAGATATATACATACATATACCTACCATTCAATATATGTACTACTTTAAATAAAATATACTACAACATATTTACACTACAATATATGCACACACTATATATATAGTTATATACTAATTTATAAAATATATACACATGTATACGTTAAATATATACGTCTATAGAAGATATATACACATATATACGTACCATTCAATATATATGTACTACTTTAAATAAAATATACTATATATAATTATAATATATATATAGTTATATACTAATTTATAAAACATATACACATGTATACGTTAAATATATATATATATATATATATACTACAATATATAATTATATATATAGTTATATACTAATTTATAAAACATATACACATGTATACGTTAAATATACACATCTATAGAAGATATATATACATGTATACGCACCATTCAATGTATATATACTACTACTAATAAAATATACTACAATATATATAGATATAGTTATATACTAATTTATAAGACATATACACATGTATACGTTAAATATACACGTCTATAGAAGATATATTCACATATATACACTCTATTCTATGTATATGTAATACTTTAAATTAAATATACTACAATATATATATATATATATATATATATAGTTATATACTAATTTATAAAATATATACACATGTATACGTTAAGTATACACATCTATAAAAGATATATACACATGTATACGCACCATTCAATGTGTATATACTACTACTAATAAAATATACTACAATATATATACATTACAATATATATAGATATAGTTATATACTAATTTATAAAACATATACACATGTATACGTTTAATATACACGTCTATAGAAGATATATTCACATATATACACTCTATTCTATGTATATGTAATACTTTAAATTAAATATACTACAATATATATACAGTACAATTTATTTAGATATAGTTATATACTAATTTATAAAACATATACACATGTATGCGTTAAATATACACGTCTATAGAAGATATATTCACATATATACACTCTATTCTATGTATATGTAATACTTTAAATTAAATATACTACACTACGTATACATTAAAATATATATAGATATAGTTATATACTAAGTTATATACTAATTTTAAAAAACTCAAAAATTAAAAAACAAAATTGATTCCGGGCCGGGCTAGGCCGGTTAACCGGTGGGCCTGAACCGGGCTTGATCCGGGCCGGGTTAATCGGGGCCAAATAAAAAATAATCGGCTCGGGACCCGAAACCCTAAAGCCCTAGGGCTTACCGGGCCGGGTCCTTTAAGTGGGTCGGGTAGGACCGAGTAGGGCCGGGTCAGTCCGGCCCACTTGACAGGCTTACCCACGACATCATTAACACTCAAAAGAAAAAAAAAATATTCATTCCATCAACCCAGACAAAGAACACAACAAAATACTCCTTTCTTCTCCATTTTCTTTTACCTATTGAACAGACACATACGACTTTAATAAAAATACCCAAATTAATATTTCTCCAAAACTCCTAAAAAAATGCAAAGAATCACTAAAAATTCAATGATTTACTTCTTTGGGGAATTTTATCAAACACAAAGCGTGCAAAGAAAAGTAAAATTATTTAGGAGGGCAAATGCAATTTTTTTTTACTTTTTCACAAGGATAGTGGATTCTTTACTAGTAGGAAAGAATCAATGTAGATATGAAATTCATCCTTCTCCGTATTTCATCATATATCTGGAATTCGTGAAGCTATTAATGTAGATCTATTATTGTTAGAGAATGAGGAGGTATGTTTATCATTATTGAAAAGTTCAATCTCCATTAATGGAGGTTTAAGTTGAAAAAAAGTTGGGTGGAGAAGACAATGTGGGGGACTTTTGTAATTATTTAGGGAATAAAACATGTGTCATTAATTCATTGGATATAATTGCCATGTATTTTGGCCTTTTTTTTAAAGAAAATTAATTGTGTGTATATATAATGATGTGGCAATGTAAAATTAGATGGCACAAATTAATTGGTCGGGTAATCCACGTTGGCAGCGAGTGAGACCCACGCACCAGAGCTGATGTCGAAAGGTGCCAAAATGACATGTTTTATAGCTACTTGAGGTGCCAAAAGTGAACAACGCTCACTTGAGGTGTCAAAGTGAAAGATGGTGCCAAGTTTAGGGGGCCGTCGATGGGTTTGGCCTAATTTTACTATACATTTTCATTTTTTCCAACTAAATGTCCCATAGACTCTTGAATTTGTTTGTCAATCCTTAGAGAAAAAGTTATGACACTTTTACTGATGGTATTATGCTACATGCATTTGAATCAAAATTTATTTGCTGATGAAATGAAATATTATAAATTATGTCTAAATAATTAATTCATTAAATCAATTCTCTACATGATACGTCCATGAAATGGATGTCGAACGTGCATGCTTTACCTTACAATAGATATACTGCAAAAAAGTATAGAATCAACGATATAGAAAAAAAAGTGTCTCAGAAGATATTTCATAAAATTGAAACTATACAAAAAAAAAGAAAGTGCTAGTTGGATTTCAATGGTTCAATGGCTCCACCATCAAATTTTCCAATAATATGATACATTATTCTAATCAATTTTCCGTTGTATTACAAAGAACCACCAACAAGTATATGAGCAATAACTCTTATACTCATTATTTTGTTGTGTAATTGGAGAAGTCATTTAGGATAGAAAGTCATTTTCTGGAACAACTATTGAATTCCCTGCTCCTAAATAGGCCAACACGAAATATTTTTGGTCGTATAAGTGTTTTTTCATCTGTATTAGATAATTCAGCATTCAACCGAATGCACCATTCAGTATTTTTGCAGGTGAGGGATAGAACTCGGCTCGTGGTTGAGGAAACATAATGCAATTGTACAATTACATCAGACAATTGCATATAGATCACTCACCTTGATCTCCTATTTCATTATTTGGGCCAATAATTGGTTTAATATCTATGGTAGGTAAATTGAAGACACATATGGACATATTCCTATTAGTATGTAGACCATAAAATCAGAGGTGGATCTAAGAATTGAATGTGTTGGGGGCATCACTAATTAAATTTTGGGAAAATGCTAAGATGGGAATCAAACCCGGCCAGGTGAGCCCACTCGTGCAACCCAAATCAACCGGTGGAACCACTTTAACTTTGTTGCTTGGGGTGCCGTCATGCCGATAGACAAATATATTCGCTATATTAGATATATATACGTATATATACATACATTTTTCCCGCGATTACTGGGTGCCTATGACCACCTCTAAGGATGGATCCGTCTCTACACAGAACTTGAGATCAAATAACTAATTGCATAAACTTATTGAATTGTTAAAATTATAGGTTCAGATATAATAACCGTTGAGATTCAAATGTCATGAGTTCAGAAGAATCAGTAAGCAAAATAATGCAATAACCATGCCTAAAAACATGCTAAATAGCCAGAAAAAAGAGAGTGCAACAATCACATTATCATAATGATGGTATTACCCAAGTTGGCGGCCACAAATAACTCCGCGGCACTCCATGATAAGAAGACTCGACTTTTCCATTTTCAAGATTGTACGCCCTCAAATCTCTTCCATCACCATTAATAAAATATATGTGATTAGACTTGACTTCAGTAAATTAGAGGAATCAATGCAAATTGCTCCATTAAGGCCCAGAAAGACTGCGTAATCTCCCAGCGTGTGAATCTCCTTCAATCCAACCTCTCTTACATCTATTTCAAATACTCCAAACGTATCACCACCTTCTGCTTTATAGAATCGCGAAATATTTAACAGTGCCCCTGATAACTCGACGAGGTATCCTAGCTTTCCAAAATCCAAATATTATATTTTCAAAGTGAACGAGCACAGTTGCTTTAACTTCAATTGGTTGAGGAATACTAGGCCCTGGAACCCCAAAAACCCAAATTTTTCCACTATAAGTATAACAATAAAATTGTCCTCTATGATTTCCACCACGGTGATCAAAGTCAACATATATCCAGTTGAGGTCTCCAGGTCACAACAAGCCAAATAATTTGAATTTACATAGTAGGAAACTGTGAGTACATAATCTAACGTGACAGAAGGACTGACAGATAAGACAACTCTGTTTATAGAGTGATATTGCTCTCTTCTTTCACGAGAAGGAAATCTCCTTTCCGCTAAAGCCCCAAACTCTTTTTCGAGAGGAAGTTGTATACTGACGCGAGAGAAAGGATGCAACAAATTCATCTCCTTAGTGTTATTATTTGCAGTGCAGATCCATCCCTCTGTTGGAGAACATTGTCGATTTATAACTTCTGGGAGAAATACACGTGAAACTTTTTTCCTAGAAAGAGAGTAAAATTCTCGATAATAGTCATATCTATCAGCCAATATTAACAACGGAAGTTGAAGCGATAAAAAGTCAAAATTAGCGTTAATTGCTGAATTTCTCTATGAAGTACAAACAAAACCAAAAACAATAAAATCTTCTATCACTTTAACACGTTTTGCAATTAGATCAATTAGGTCCCTAGACAATTCTGCCCAGTTTACTGCCATTAACTCTAAGAAAAAGAGAAGCTTTATAATTTGTTAACTATTTTTTTTTTATTACATACATTTAATTGTATATATAGTTGTAAATATATTCCTATAAGGATTTGGAATGCAAACAAACCTAAATATTTCCGTGTAAGTTCAACATATTAGCTGGACATCTTTACGATTTGTTACATTGAAAAATAACTTAAATATACACCTTACAAAGTAATTACAATAATCCCAACTAATTATGTTGAATGTATCGGGAGCTAATTATGTATTTTGACAGATTCAAAATTAGAAAAAATGTATCTTCGTTGGATGTATTGGGGGGCTAATTATGTATCTCGACAGACCCAAAATTGAGATTTTTAGGAATTATGCAAAATATCAAAATTTTCTGTAATTAAACTCCAAACTGTTGGGATTTATGTTGTTTGCTTATAGTAGACATAATTAACTAGTTCAATTAGTTCGCAAAATTGACATGTAGATATAAGTCCTGTTTAATATTGGTATCTTTTTAGTCAAGACATAAAGATGAGGTATGTGTACATTCTACCCTCCTATGTCCGACGGAATAATAGGGGCCAAAATATTATGGAAAAATAGATCGGTGGACCTTTGTATTTGGTCTGGTTTGTGTTGGGTTCAATTGGTGTGAATGGAAAATGAAAAGTTTCTTGGAAGGGACACAACTCTTCAAGTAAAAGACACACTATTTCGGGAAAAGGTATGACTGCTTGGATGGTTGTGGTTGTTCGAAAAAGACACTCTTTCGAATGGAGAAACATGACTGTTCAGAAAGTATACACCTTTCTGGTGAACCATTGCCACCTTTCGGAAGGGGAACTTAATAGCTATATAAACCTGCATTTTCCCACAGGTTTAGTATGAATTTTTCTGCACTTGAAAACATTTCTTGTCTTCTAAAATACTCTATGTGATCATCTAATTGTTGAGTAAGTTTGAAGAGAATTCAATCGTCTTAGGTACCACTACAATCAGATTGTTAAGCCTTTTTATCCTGAGAGAAAAATTTTGCAACCTCGGGTACTTGAGGGGAATTATTTCCTTAAGGACACTCCGTGAATTCGGAGGACTTGGCTTTTTCTGCTTCATCTAATTTTCTTTAAAATACTGAAAACACACTTCTTTGAAAGGTCATTTTTTGATCTTGTGTTGAAGATGTGGAAAACTTCATAAGTGTTCTTGATTTATTCTTGAACTTGTGTTGAAGTTGTTTTGCCAAAATACAGATTTTTGTGTACTGAAACAACAATCTTAATGAAATAAATAATAATTTGTATTGTTTTGTTTACTGTTTTTTTTAGTAAATAGTTTGAACTTCATATTGATAGTTCTTCAACTTTTTGAAATTGTGTTTGAAGTTTTCGAAACTTCATTTTGATAGTTCATAAGTTGGTTAAACTTGTGTTGAAGTTCTTAACATTTGGTTTTGCTATTTTTCAGAAATAGATTCAAGATAAATGGATGTGATTAATGTGTATACATTAAAGACACTCCAAATAACCAAGTTTTATATGTTCATCACCAGTAGAAACATTTCTGACATAAATGCTACAAGACGAATGCTTGAGAGCAAGTTTGATATAAAAGACCTTGGAGTTGCGGATGTGATCTTAGGAATAAGAATACATAGAAATATACAAGGGTTCGCATTGTCACAGTCTCATTACATCAAAAAGGTACTTAATAAATTCAAGTATTTGAAATTTGGAATTGTCAAGACTCCATTGGATATGAGCTTCACACATCAAAAGAATGAAGGCAAAAGTGACTCATAATTGGAGTATGCAAGAGTGTCGGGATGTTTAATTATATAATGAATTGTACACGACCAGACATAGCATGTGCTATTAGTAAGTTGAGTCGGTACACGAGTCATCCCAACAAAACTCATTGGGTGGCAATGAAAAGAGTTTTGGGGTATCTTAAATACACTCAAGACTATGCTTTGCATTACAATAAATATCTCGTGGTACATGAAGGATATAGTGATGCAAATTGGATCACCGGATCAAATTAAGTAAAATCCACGAGTGGATACGTATTTACAATAGGTGGAGGAGCAGTCTCTTGGAAATTATCCAAACAGACATGTATTGCTCGCTCTACGATGGAATCAGAATTTATCGCATTAGATAAAGCTGGTGAAGAAGCAAAATGGCATCGGAATTTCTTGGAAGATTTTCCTTATTGGACCAAACCATTGGCACCAATATGCATACATTGTGATAGTCAAGCAGAAATAGCTAGGACAGGGAGCATGATGTGCAATGGTAAATCTCGTCACATACGATGGAGACATAATACCGTTAGAGAATTTCTCTCTAGTGAAATTATTACTATTGACTAAGTGAAGTCAAAGAATAATGTATCAGATCCACTTACAAAAGACCTAACTAGAGAAGGACTTGAGAGGACATCTATTGGAATAGGTTTACGGCCTAAGACAAGTCAGCATAGAAGCAACTCTACCTAGCAGACTGGAGATCCAAAGATCTAGCTTCAAGGAGATCAAACAAAGTTGTATCTGACAGGTTCAACATTGTCAATATATCCAACCCATTCTCATGATGTAGACAATGTTTAATAAACAAGGATAAGACTTATGGTGTGAAGTCTTTTAATGATTATATAAATTTGGCAGATTTGACTAAATAGTTTAATCTATAGGATTGAACGTTTAAAAATCACCTATGTGACAGCGAAGTGGAAACTGCTTTAAGGAGAATGTTAGTAAAGGCGTATTCTCTAAGCTCTCATGAGACCGGGATGTGTTCATGGCTGAAACGAATCAAAAGGTGAGAGCCATAAATGGTAAAAGGTTGATATGTGACATGTGTTATCTAGGTGTACATTAAATCTCGATGGTTCAAAGATATCAAATCTACCGATTGACCAAATGCTTCTGATGCATGTTCACTACGGAAAGTTCAAAGGAAAACTCACTTATCCAGATGCAATCAGTTTTTGCTTGATCATCACATACTTGTACGTAAATTTTTACAAGGAGTAGTCATTCCCCATTTATGTGGGTGATTGTTGAGTTCAATTGGTGTGAATGGAAAATGAAAAGTTGCTTGGAAGGGACACGACTCTCCGAGTAAAAGACACTATTTCGGGATAAGGTATGATTGTTTGGATGGTTGTGGATGTTCGAAAAAGACACATTTTTTTGAATGGATAGACATGAATTTTCAGAAAGGATACACCTTTCAGGTGAATCATTGCCACCTTTCAAAAGGGGCACTTAATGGCTATATAAACCTACATTTTTCCATAGGTTTAGTACGATTTTTTCTGCACTTGAAAATATTTCTTGTCTTTTATAATACTTGTCAGGATCGATTAGAAGTTCACACACACAAAATCTATGAAGAGGATGAAGAAAACTAGAGAGAGTTCTTGAGGATAGAGAGAGAGGTAATTTCGTGGTAACACCCGTAGGTAACCTCCACGGCGGATAGGCTATTTATATTAATGACTTGGAGTATGTACAATTACACAGAGAATGAGAATAAAAACGTACAACCTACAATTACACTTGAACCGCATGAACATTAATATATAACAGTACGTCACATATTAATCAGGATCCACAACCTAACAATACTACGTGTGATCATCTAACTGTTGAGTGAGTTCGAATAGAATCCGATCATTTAAGGTACCACTACAGTCAGATTGTTAAGTCATTTTATCCTGGGAGGAAAATTTTGCAACCTCGAGTACTTAAGGAGAATTATTTCCTTAAGGACACTCTGTGAATTCGGAGGACTTGGACTTTTCTGCTTCATCTAATTTTCTTTAAAATACTGAAAACACACTTCTTTGAAAGGATATTTTTGAACTTGTGTTGAAGGTGTTAGAAACTTCATAAGTGTTCTTGATTTATTCTTGAACTTATGTTGAAGTTGTTGTGTCAAAATATAGATTTTTGTATACCCGAAAACAACAACAATCTTAAGGAAATAAGTTTGGAAAAAAAAATTCTTGTTTGGTGAAATTTTCTTTTCACTAAAGTTTTTTTTTATAATAATCTATTTTGTTTGGTTTCTGGAGATTAAAGCTTTAAGATTTCTACTCCGTTTGAACTTAACAAGTGATTTGAAGAAATAAAATTTCCATCACAAGTTAGAGATCATTCAATTCACGATTAAAAGTCATAAAAACTTCTTTGTTAAACTAGAAACAAAAGGTGTTTAAAGTTGCTACAACTTTATAAGTACTATTTTGACATACAAAAAATTTACTATCTTGTTGTGATAGGAAAATGACTACTGACAGTCATGTGAATGATGTTGCAACGACTGTAGCATCAACTAGTGTTGCCACAATAAGTCGTAGGAGTGCTCCGTAGGCAAGGGCACCAGCGACAAAACCCAAAAATTTACGGATTTTGATTTTAAAAGGTGGCAACAAAAGATGTTCTTCTACCTTACAACATTATGTCTTCAAAGATTTACATTTGAAGAAGCTCCAGAGTTCCCCAAGGAAACTTCTGACCAGGAGCGATTTTTCGTTATGGAGGCGTGGAAACACTCTGATTTTCTATGCAGGAATTACATTCTAAGTTTCCTCCAAGATGACCTATACAACGTGTATAGTGGAACGAAGATGACAAAAGAGTTGTGAGGTGCGCTAGAAATAAAATACAATATTGAGGATGCTGGAACCAAAAAATTCTCCGTTGTAAGATTTCTGGAGTATAAAATGATTGATAGCAAGTCTGTTGTATCCCAAGTACAGGAACTGCAAGTTATCATCCTCGATCTCCTTGCGGAAGGTATGATTTGGTAAATACCTTAATTGAAAATGTTAAAAATGTTCTTAATGTTCACATAAACTTTATTGTAGGTTTGGTCATGAACGAGGCATTTCAAGTCGCGATAATAATAGAAAAGTTACCACCTATGTGGATAGACTTCAAGAATTACTTGAAACATAAGCGAAAGAAGATGACAGTCGAAGATCTAATAGTGAGACTACACATTGAATAAGACAACAAATCCATGAAAAGAAAGCTAGACATGAAAGCAATCAACCTAAGAATAAATTCAAGGTAAAATGTTTTAATTGTGGCAAGATTGGCCACAAATCAACAGATTGTCATGCCCCAAAAAAAGGCAAAAAGAAGGACTAAGCAAATATGGCTAAATCCAAAAAAGAAATAGACAATCTGTGTGTCATGCTGTTTGAATGAAACTTGGTGGAAAATCCTCGAAAATGGTAGATGGATTTCGGTTTCACCCGCCACGTTTGTGCAAATAAAGAGTTGTTTGCTACGTTCGCTCCGGCTCATGGAGAGGAAAAGATTTACATGGTAAACACCGCTACTAGAAAAGTAGAGGGAACAGAAAATGTATGCTTGAAAATGACTTCAGGAAAAGTGTTGACTCTCAACAATGTCCTGTATGTACCAGAGTTAAGAAAGAACTTGATTTCTGTATCACTTCTTGACAAAAACGAATTCAAATTTGTAACTATTTTCAGAAAATTTGTAATTAGAAAAGGGGAAGTGTACGTAGGAAAAGGCTATATCGCTGAGTGCCTATATAAAATGAATGTAATGACTGTTGAAATCAATAAAAGTTTAGTTTCTTCTAACTTTCTTGAGTCTAATGAATTCTGGCATGAATATTTAGGACATGCCAATTATAAAACTTTATGAAAACTAATTAACTTAGAAGTTTAGCCAAACTTTGAGTGCAACACATCAAAATGTCGAACATGTGAGGAATCAAAGTATGTTAAGCATCTTTATAAGTATGTGGAAAGGAATGCCAATCCCTTAGACTTAATACACACTGATATTTGTGATATGAAGTCAACATTATCTCGTGGTGGAATTTTTTTTTTATAACTTTTAATGACGATTGCACTACATATTGTTATGATTATTTGCTAAATAGTAAGGATGGAGCAATAGATGCGTTTAGGCAATACAAAATAGAAGTTGAATATAAGTTAGAGAAAAAGATCAAAACTATAAGAAGTGATGAGGTGGAGAATATGAATCTTCCTTTGCGGAAATATTTGTAAAGAATGGAAGTTATCCTTACATCTAACCGAATACTCAATAAAGTGCCCCATAGTAAGACACAAGCAATTTCATATGAAAAATGGAAAGGAAAGAAACCCAACTTGAAATATTTCAAAGTATGGGGGTGTCTAGCGTAGGTCCAAGTTCCTATGCTTAAAAGGGTAAAGATAGGACCTAAAATGGTGGACTGCATATTCATAGGATATGCTAAAAGTATCAAAGTATGTCGGTTTTGATTCATAAATCTAACCATTCGGATATCAATGAAAATACGATAATTGAATCAGATAATGCTGAATTCTATGAACACATTTATCTGTATAAAACTAGACATGAACAGTCTAGTAGGGGTCTAAATGACCTCGAGATGAACCAAGTGAGGATGTACATAATGATAAGAATCCAAAACGTAGTACACGTCAAAGAACGTCAACTTCGTTTGAATCAAATTTTGTAACATTTCTCTTAGAAAATGAGCCTTAAACATTTAAAGAAGCGATGTTGTCATCAGACTAGTCCTTTTGGAAAGAGGCAGTGAATATTAAATTGATTCAATCTTAAGTAACCATACATGGGAATTGGTTGATCTTCCTCCACGAAATAAACCTTTAGGTTCAAAATGGATCTTCAAAAAGAAAATGAAAACGGATGGTACTATTGATAAATACAAGGCAAGACTTGTAGTAAAAGGCTTCAAACAGAAAGAAATCCTTGATTACTTGGATACATACTCGCCAGTAACAAAGATAACATCAATTCGGATGTTAATTGCCTTGGCGGCGGTATATGGTCTTGGAATCCATCAAATGGATGTGAAAACAGCATTCGTGAATGGAGAATTGGAGGAAGAAATCTATATGGAACAACCCGAGGGTATCTTGGTTCCAAGAAAGGAAAATAAGGTGTGTAAATTTGTTAAGTCGTTGTATGAACTAAAACAAGCACCTAAACAATGGCATGCAGAGTTTGTCCAAACCATGTTGGCAAACGGGGTCAAGATAAATAAATGTGATAAATGTGTATACATTAAACATACTCCAAATCACCAAGTCATTGTTTGGTTATATGTGGATGATATGTTGATTATCAGTAGAGACATTTCTGACATAAATGCTACAAAATGAATGCTCATGAGCAAGTTCGATATGATAGACCTTGGAGTTGCGGATGTGGTCTTAGAATAAAAATCCATAGAACTTCAACAGGGTTGGCATTGTCACAGTCTCATTACATCGAAAAGGTACTTAATACATTCAAGTATTTGAAATTTGGAATTTTCAAGACTCTGTTGGATGTGAGCTTCACACTTCAAAAGAATGAAGACAAAAGTTACACACAATTGGAGTACGCAAGAGTAATGGGATCTTTAATGTATATAATGAATTGTACAAGATAGGACATAGCTATTAGTACGTTGAGTCGGTATATGAGTAATCCCAACAAAACTAATTCGATGACAATGAAAAGAGTTTTGGGAATCTTAAATACACTCAACACTATGCTTTGTATTATAATAAATATCCCATGGTACTTGAAAGATATAGTGATGCAAATTAGATCACCAGATCAAATAAAGTAAAATCCACGAGTGGATATAATTTACAATATGGGGAGGAGCAGTTTCTTGGAAATCATCCAAACAGACATGTATTGCTCGCTCTACGATGGAATAAGAATATATGGCATTAGATAAAACCGGTGAAGTAGCAGAATGACTCCAAAATTTCTTGGAAGATATTCCTTATTGGCCCAAACCATTGGCACCAGTATGCATACACTGTGATAGTCAAGCGGCAATAGGTAAGGCAGGGAGCATGATGTACAATGGTAAATATCGTTACATATGACGGAGACTTAATATCGTTAGAGAACTTCTCTCTAGTGGAATTATCACTATTTACTATGTGAAGTCAAAGGATAATGTGTCGAATCAACTTACAAAAGGCCTAACTAGAGAAGGAGTTTAGAGGACATCCAAGGAAATGGGTTTACGGACTAGGACAAGTCAGTATGGCGGTAACTCTACCTAGCAGACTGGAGATCCAAAGAGCTAGCTTTAAGGATATCAAACAAAGTTGTATCTGACAGCTTCAACGTTGTCAATATATCCAACCCATTCTCATGATGTAGACAATGTTTAGTAAACAAGGATAAGTCATGGTGTGAAGTCTTTTAATGATTATCTAAATTTGGCAGATTTGACCAAATAGTTTAATTTATATGATTGAACATTTAAAAATCACCCATGTGAGGGCGAAGTGGAAGCCGCTTCAAGAAGAATGTTAGTAAAGTCCTATTCTCTAAGCTCTCATGAGATCGGGACGTGATCATGGCTGAAACGAATAAAACCGTGAGAACCATAAATGGTAAAAGAATGATTGTGTGACATGTGTTGTCTAGGTGTATATTAAAGCTCGACGGTTCAAAGATATCAAATCTACCAATTGACTGAGTGCATCTGATGCATGTTCACTGTGGAAAGTTCAAAGGGAAACCCACTTATCCATATGCAATCAGTCTTTTCTTGATGATCAAATACTTGTCCATAAAGTTTTACAATGAGTAGTCATTCCCCTTTCATATGGGGGATTATTGGGCTCAATTGGTGTGAATGAAAAATGAAAAGTTGCTTGGAAGGGACACAACTTTTTGAGTAAAAGACACTATTTTGGGAAAAAGTATGACTGTTTGGATGGTTGTAGCTATTCAAAAAAGACATACTCTTTCGAATGGACAGACATAACTGTTCAGAAAGGATACACCTTTTCGGTGAACCATTTCCACCTTTCGAAAGGGGCACTTAATGGCTATATAAACCTGCATTTTTTCACAGGTTTTGTATGAATTTTTCTTCACTTGAAAACATTTCTTGTTTCTAAAATACTCCCTGTGATCATCTAACTGTTGAGTGAGTTCGAAGAAAATCAGATCGCTTGAGGTACCACAACAGTCGGATTGTTCAGCTATTTTATTTTGAGAGAAAAACTCCGCAACCTCGGGTACTTAAGGAGAATTATTTCCTTAAGGACATTCCGTGAATTCAGAGGATTTGGCTTTTTCTGCTTCATCAAATTTTCCTTAAGATACTGAAAACACACTTCTTTGAAAGGTTATTTTTTATCTTGTGCTGAAGGTGTTGAAAACTTCATAAGTGTTCTTGATTATTCTTGAACTTATGTTGAAGTTATTTTGCCAAAATACAGATTTTTGTGTATCCGAAACAACAGTTTGTAAAGTGGATACTCCTACTTATACATCTGTTGGACCCCTCAACCCATCAAAAGACAATATTTTAAATTCCTCTGACCGTTGACCAAGCTTATGTGGCATTGAAGTGTCTGAGTTGGACACCACGCGTGTAGTCACGCGCCGAGGTGCGAGTGGACATCATTTTTTAATTAAAATAATTCAAAAAAAAAATTAAAAAAAAACCTTCTCCGCCCCTCCCCCCACCCCAACCCCCCTAAACCTTTCTTCTTTGCCCCACTACAGCCCTTCTACCCCCACCCCAAACCCCAACCACACATAACCTTTGCCTTCTTCTTCGCACCAGTAGCCCAGCCCCCACCCCTTCCCCACCCCCACCCCTAACCCATTCTTTTGCACCACACAATTACAGCCTAACCCCCATAATCATTCTTCTTCCTTTGCACCATTACAATCTCTCACCCCATCCCCCGCCACACACAAAAAAAACCTTTCTTCTTCCTTTGGATATGCAAAGTTCACTTGGCATGATCAATTCTTATATGCTTCTTTGGAGGAAATTTTATTTAAATCACTTTCTCAATTCAAAATTTTTATATATTTTTAAGATTAAAATTTGAACAAGTGAGTAATAGCAGTTAGTGACAAACGCAGTGACGAAAGGTGTGGGAGTGGATTTGACTGAGTTGGTTTCAAAATTTTTGGTCGTGGAACAGCCGGAGTATCCTCTGCTCAACTTCTCGGCTCCCTTGTTCATAAGAAGAAGAAGAAGAAGAAGAAGAAGAAGAAGAAGAAGAAGAAGAAGAAGAAGAAGAAGAAGAAGAAGAAGAAGAAGAAGAAGAAGAAGAAGAAGAAGAAGAAGAAGAAGAGGAAGAGGAAGAGGAAGAGGAGGAAGAGGAAGAGGAGGAAGAGGAAGAGGAAGAGGAAGAGGAAGAATCATAAGAAGAAGAAGAATCATAATAATAATAATAAGAAGAAGAAGAAGAAGAAGAAGAAGAAGAAGAGGAGGAGGAGGAGGAGGAGGACGACGACGAAGAGGACGAGGAGGACGAGGAGGACGAGGAGGACGAGGAGGAGGAGGAGGAGGAGGAGGAGGAGGAGAAAGAAGAGGAGGAAGAGGAAGAAGAAGAAGAGGAAGAAGAGGAAGAAGAGGAAAGAGTCATTAGAGCCCCAGCCACCACCATTTCACTTTTAATTTTTTTGTAATTCTCAATTTAAAATTTTCATTTTTCTAATATTTAATTTCTTATGTGGCATTTTAAAAATGATGTGAAATTTAATGTAGCATTTAAAATGACGTAAAAGTTGACACGGCAGCAATTGTGTTACACACACCGAAATAGGGTTTAAAATGTTGAATTTTATTGAGTTGAGGGTTCAGATGACAAAAGTGTAAGTAGAGACATTCACTTTACAAATCAGCACAATTACAACGATTCACCGATCTATTTTGCCAAATATTATTTTCCCCTTATTTTACATGTATAACTAAAATTCCTAAAAGTACTAAAAATAGAGCTGACTGAATAATATAGAACAAAATGTTGTACATTTTTTCCTAATTTTTTTTGTATCAGGGTATATATGCGTCATTTTATTACATAGATATATCCGATCAAAATCACAAAATTGAGGGCTAGATTTGCCTCTTCTCCGAAGAAATAGGGACACAAAGTCGACACGACAAATATCTAAAAACTCATTTGCAAAACGAGTGTGATTCTTGTTTGTGTGACTACAGAAACTTCTTATCAAAGAAAGAAATATATGAAACACAAGAACACATACCGACTCCAACATCATTATCAATGTTGACGCAAGTGCAATTGAGGCCTTTAGGTCGCCAACAATTCAAATAATTGTAATTTGCATAGTAGAAAATAGCCAGTATAAAACGAGTGCAATTCTTATTTGACTATAAAAACTTCTTATTAAAGAAATATATGAAACAAAAAAACACACCTAAAAACAACTTCAAACATTACTAAACTATAAAAATGCAATAATGCATCAACTTTAATAGACATACACACCCAACTTAAAATAACAATTCTATGTATTTATTTTTAAAAGCATATTAGAGATAACAACAATGATATTATTAAGCAAAACCAAAATATAATTATCATTTGTAAGAGGGGAAGAAAAATTAGCTAATTTGAAGGATTCTTCACAAGAAATAATATCCAAATTTGCATCTTTAGCATAATATCCCAAATCCCAAAATTGTTTGTATTCCAAATACAATTTTGCTTGTTCTAGAAAAGCCATTGCATCTTCATAATTAATTGAACAATTCCCATAAATATTTCTCAAATTTGAACATTTTTCCTTCAACAAAAGTGAATTAACCTTGTTATTGGTAACATTAATTTGGGAAATTGTCAAATTAATGGTTATATCCTCAAGACTGAACAAATTTGCTTTTTTAGATTTTGGATTTGACCCCAAAATCTCTTCACAAAATGTTTGATTCTTGATTTGTTTACAAACGCTTGGAATAAAATCTCCAAATGAAAAGTTAATTAGAAAAAATAGGTTGAAGAACAAGATTACTAGTGATAATTTAGAAAACGAGGCCATTTTTTTTTCTCTTTGGAGTGTGTTTTTTATTTTAAAAAATGCTTGTGTTGTGTAAATTTGTATTGTATTAATTTTTAATTTTTTTCCTTTTTAGTTGAAATTGTTGAATTTGTGATTGTTGTAAGGTGTAATTATTAATTTTCTTTAAGAAGTATAACCAGATTTGTTGCTTATTTGTTCTTTGATTTCTTTTCTAAAAGAATACAATGTACACAATGTTTTTTTTTTTTTTTTAAATCTAATTGGTTAATTTCATGGATACCCTTTAAAGTATGAAAATTTGGTTTTTTATGTCATTATGACTGTAGGGAGTTGTTCGGATAGTAAGCATCCTTCACTTTCAATTCAAGATTGTGAGTTTGAGTCACCAAATGAGTAAATGTATATATATATATATACCAGGTTTACTTGAGCGAGAGTAGTTTCACCATCTTTTTACATTTTGATTTGATTTTATTTACTTTTAAAAAAAAAAGAGGTGATGGTAACTTTACTTGAGTTCGACCTTTGGATCTAAAAATTAGAGTTAAGGATTTTTTTTTTCTCTTTGATGGATCATATGCGATGTAAATTCATAGTAGTCGATTTGGTAGGTTTTGAATATTGAATGGTTACAAAATATTTTGATGAAATGCAATTATCTTTTGAAATTCAACATATTTTCTTTTTAAATTAATAATAATGTTGTCTAAAGAAATGAAACACTTAAATTGAGAGGGTGGATGTATTTATAGAGGGACAAAAGGAAGAATTATGGATACAATGCCTCATCAATCAATAATCAAAATAGTAGAAATAACAGTACAATACTTGGTAAAAAGAAAAAAGAAATAACAGTACAATCAAAAGGCAGACAATGGCTTATTCATTATCTTTAGTTATGACTGACTCTATTTTTCAAAAGCTATTACGTCAAATCATTATTACAAAGAACCATCAAATTTTCCAATAATGTGATGTTTTCTTTTAGCTTTAGATATAATAGCTTTTAAAATTCAACATATTTTCTTTTTGTTTTAGATAAAATAGCTTTTGATACATCAAATTTTCCAATAATGTGATACATTATTCTAATCAATTTTCCATTGTATATTACAAAGAACCACCAGCAAGTGTATGAGCAATAACTCTATGATATCACTAAAAGTACTCAACTCATTATTTTGTTGTGTAATTGGATCGAAAGTCATTTTCTTGAACAACTATTGGATTCCCTGCTCCTAAATAGGCCAACACTAAATACTTTGGTCGTATAAGTGTCTATTCATCTGCGCTAGATAACTCAGCATTCAACCAAGTGCATCATTCAGTATTTTTTCAGGATGAGGGCTAGAACCTGGTTCGTGGTTGAGTAAACATAATACACTTGTACAATTATGTTTCGGGAAAATGCTAAGATGGAAATCAAACCCAGTTGAGCCCACTGTGCAACCCAAATCAACTGGTGGAACCACTCTAATTTTGTTGCTAGGGGTGCAAAATTGCAAATAGAGAAATATATTCACTATTTAAGCTATTATGCATAAGAAATGTTAGGGTTTTTGCCTTGATTTTCTTATCAAGTTTAAGTTTTACTTTTCTTATAAGGAAAATAAAAATAATACCATAATTACTTTTATTTTTTCTAAAAGGAAAATATAAAACTTTTCCATATTTGGTAAACCTTTCTCGGAGGAAAGTTTTTGAAACTCAACCTCCTCATACCATAACACAATAGTAACTACAATGTAGTGGTTTAAGAATTTTGGTTAGGAGAGATTTTCTCTCTCATTAGTTTTTGTGTTTTTTAAATATTAGGTTTTATAATATGTAGGCCAATTGGCCAAAACATATAATAATTTTATGCTTTTTAGTCTTATTTTCTTTGTTGTTTGATTTATCGCCTCATAGTTTGCAACTAATAGCTTCCGCATGCAGTCGCGGAGCCAAGAAGTTCATTAGGGGGTTCGAAAGTGCACACACAAACTAGCCGAAGGGGGTTCAACATATACAATATATACATAGAAAATAATTTTAACCATGTATAAATAGTGTAATTTTCCATCGAAGGGGGTTCGGATACCCCCTGGATATATGCTAGATCCGCCACTTTCCGCATGATGCCCTCTCGATTTCGAACACAACAAGAAATACACATAAAAATTTCTTCGAAGAAAGAGAGTAAAATTCTTGATAATCGTCACGTCTATCAACCAACATTAACAACGGAAGTTGGGGCAATGAAAAGTCAAAATTAGCCTTAATTGTTGACTTCCTCCCTGAGGTACAAACTGCACCAAAAGTAATAAAATCTTCAATCACTTTAACACGTTTTGCAATCAGATCAATTAGGTCCCTAGGCAATTCTGCCCAGTTTACCGCCATATAGATCTAATAAAAAATAAAGAAGCTTTATAATTTGTTATTTATAATTTGTTAACTATTTTTGTTATAGTGAATATCTATCAAGAATATAAATAAGATCTATTTGATATCGATCAGGATATGAAATATCTATCTTTTAGAGAAAAAATTACTCTCTCTTCTCTTTATTAACAAGTTATCAGCACGAGTCTCTAACTAATTGAGATTACTTGCTTTCCAATTGAGGTATGTTTGTATTATCAAAAGTCATTTTCTTGAACAACTATTTAATTAACATTCAACCAAGTGCATCATTTAATAATTTTGTAGGATGGGGGCTAGAAATTAGTTCGTGGTTGAGGAAACATAATGCAATTGTACAATTACATTTCGGGAAAATGCTAAGATGGGAATCAAATCAAACCCAGGTGAGCCCATTCGTGCAACCCAAATCAACCGGTGGAACCACTTTTAACTTGGTTGCTAGGGGTGCCAATAGAGAAATATATTCACTATTTAAGATACTAGTTTAGTTGCACGTGCCTCGCACGTGTAACTTTTGATTATTTAAAATTAGACGATTTCATCTATTATGAAGGTTTTTAATAAAGTGCAAAAATAAAGAAGACATAAAACGTATTATGAAGGTTTTTAATAAACAAGCAGTTTTGTAAAATAAATAAATCAAGTCCTAATTCTATACAACGCAAAAACAATAGACATCACAAATAGTAGTAACACGTATTATACTAATATTTGGGAAACTTTGCAAAAACCAAACTTGTAGATGTAGATGTATGTAGATGTAGATTTGTAGAGTTTTTAAAATCAAATTAGTTAATCTATAATTTTTAAAGTAATGAAAAAAGTATTAGTTGTCATTAATTCTGATAACTTTTAATAAAGAAAGGTTTTACCATAAATATATTTAATTAATTTTTAACTTTTAAATATTAGGAAAAAAATAGTAAAAAGATGATTTTATCTAAAGCAAAGACTTTTAATAATGTGCAAAAAGTTCAAACAACATTTCTAAGGCCTGCACACTTTTAATATATTATATAGATAGATTATAGATATAGATATATAGAAAACGTGTGTTGCACGTTTATCCCAAATACTTGATACTGGTTATTGCAATATATTTTAGAAAATTAGTAAATCCAACAAAACTAACAAATTTTTTTTATAAATCTACAAAAAGAATAAAGTAGACGTCCACTATAATACATTAACTATATCTATAACCTTGTTACTATATTTTATTTTTTCTATTTTGTTCAGATTATAAAAAAAAGAATCAGGAACATAAGACTATACTACATTAATTTTATGTGCATAATCCAACTTTTAAATATTATAAAAACGAATAATAATTTTGTCTAATGTAAAATTTTGTTTAAAAAGGTAAAAAAGATGAATGATTAATAACTAAAATGGTAACTCAACTATAGGCTTTTATTCAAATGAGCATGATATTTAGTTGAATAAAAGTCTTTTAACTCTTCAACTATTCAACTTAACATAGTTAATTTGAATAGGATTGAGACACGAAAAGGTTGGTAAAAAAATATATAATTTAATGATTGATTCACTTAATCTGTTTAGATCTACCGCCTTTAGTAGATTCATCTTCCAACTCTGTTGACTCTTCCCAGTAATAACTAGTTTCTTTTAGATACTTAATTTTACAGGCAAACTCTTCGGTAGCCCCCTAAACTTGGCACGATCTTTCACTTTGGCACCTTAACTGGACGTTGTTCACTTTTGACACCTCAAGTAGCCATAAACTGTGTCACTTCGGCACCTTTTGCTGATTCAGCAAAGAGAGTGTATTACACTCGCTTTTGGGCGCACTTCAAGAGTATTTTTGTAATTTGTGAGGCATTTTTGTAATTTTTTCATCTTTAAATTTTTTTAAAATTATACATAAAGATTTTTAAAATTTCATCTTCTCCACACAATTTTTCTTTACTTTAACCTCCATTAATGGAGGTTGAATTTTTCAAGAATCAATGGAACACACTACCACTCTAACAACAACAACCAAATTACACCCAAAACAGCAACCCAAATTTCTTCTCTTCTACCCATGACTAAGGCTGTCAGGTGGGCCGGGCCGGTCCAACCCGGAACCGTCCCGTTAAAGTTAGCCGGGTTGTGGGCCGGGCCGGGTCCGGGTTGGGGGTAAGGTGGGCCGGGCTCAACAGTAATTTTTTTAAAAACAACCCTAACCCGGCCCACTTAACCCAACCCGGTCAAACCCACCTAAACCCGGTCAAAAATAAAAAAAATAATTCAATATACACTATATATACCCACCTATATACATTTTAAATACGTTAAACAATATATATACACTATATATATAGTATATAATACATTAGAATTTAAAAAATATATACACATATAGACAATTATACATATATATGTACCATTCAATGTATATGTGCTACTTTAAAGTTTAAATAAAATATACTACAACATATATACATTACAATATATATATATATAGTTATATACTAATTTAAAAAACATATACACATGTATACGTTAAATATACACTCTATAGAAGATATATTCACATATATACGCTCTATTCAATGTATATGTACTACTTTAAATAAAATATACTACAATATATATACATTATAATATATATATATATATAGTTATATACTAATTTATAAAACATATACACATGTATACATTAAATATATTTGTCTATATAAGATATATACACATATATACTACAATATATATAGCTATATACTAATTTATAAAACATATACACACGTATACATTAAATATACACGTCTATAGAAGATATATACACAAATATACTCACCATTCAATAGATATGTACTACTTTAAATAAAATATACTACAATATATATATATATATATATATATATAGTTATATACTAATTTATAAAACATATACACATATATACGTTAAATATATACGTTTATAGAAGATATATACACATATATACAGAACATTCAATATATATGTACTACTTTAAATAAAATATACTACAATATATATATACTACAATTTATATATAGTTATATAGTTATATACTAATTTATAAAATATATACACATGTACACGTTAAATATATACGTCTATAGAAGATATATACACATATATACGCACCATACAATATATATGTAACACTATAAATAAAATATATTACAATCTATATACACTACAATATATACACACACTATAAATATAGTTAAATAGTAATTTATAAAACATATACACACGTATACGTTAAATATATACTACTTTAGAAGATAAATACATACATATACCTACCATTCAATATATGTACTACATTAAATAAAATATACTACAACATATATACACTACAATATATGCACACACTATATATATAGTTATATACTAATTTATAAAATATATACACATGTATACGTTAAATATATACGTCTATAGAAGATATATACACACATATATACGTACCATTCAATATATATGTATTACTTTAAATAAAATATACTATAATATATATATGCATGTATATATATATATATATATATATATATATAGTTATATACTAATTTATAAAACATATACACATGTATACGTTAAATATACACATCTATAGAAGTTATATACACATGTATACGCACCATTCAATGTATATATACTACTACTAATAAAATATACTACAATATATATACATTACAATATATATAGATATAGTTATATACTAATTAATAAAACATATACACATGTATACGTTAAATATACACGTCTATAGAAGATATATTCACATATATACACTCTACTCTATGTATATGTAATACTTTAAATTAAATATACTACACTACGTATACATTACAATATATATAGATATAGTTATATACTAAGTTATATACTAATTTAAAAAAATAGGCCTGAACCGGGCTTGATCCGGGCCGGGTTAACCGGGACCAAATAAAAAAATAACCGGCCCAAGACTCGAGACCCTAAAGCCTTAGGGCTTACCGGGCCGGGTCAAACCGGGCCGGGTCCTTTAAGTGGGCCGGATAGGACCGAGTAGGGCCTGGTCAGCCCGGCCCACTTGACAGGCTTACCCACGACATCATTAACACTCAAAAGAAAAAAAAATATTCATTCCATCATCCCAAACAAAGAACACAACAAAATACTCATTTATTCTCCATTTTCCTTTACCTATTGAACAGACACATACGACTTTAATAAAAAATACCCAAATTAATATTTCTCCAAAACTCCTTAAAAAATGCAAAGAATCACTAAAAATTGAATGATTTACTTCTTTGGGGAATTTTATCAAACACAAAGTGTGCAAAGAAAAGTAAAATTATTTAGGAGGGCAAATGCAATTTTTTTTAACTTTTTCACAAGGATAGTGGATTCTTTACTAGTAGGAAAGAATCAATGTAGATATGAAATTCATCCTTCTCTGTATTTCATCATATATCTGGAATTCGTGAAGCTATTAATGTAGATCTATTATTGTTAGAGAATGAGGAGGTATGTTTATCATTATTGAAAAGTTCAATCTCCATTAATGGAGGTTTAAGTTGAAAAAAAGTTGGGTGGAGAAGACAATGTGGGGGGCTTTTTGTAATTATATAGGGAATAAAACATGTTTCATTAATTCATTGGATATAATTGCCATGTATTTTGGCCTTTTTTTTAAAGAAAATTAATTGTGTGTATATATAATGATGTGGCAATGTAAAATTAGATGGCACAAATTAATTGGTCGGGTAATCCACGTTGGCAGCGAGTGAGACCCACGCACCAGAGCTGATGTCGAAAGGTGCCAAAATGACATGTTTTATAGCTACTTGAGGTGCCAAAAGTGAACAACGCCCACTTGAGGTGTCAAAGTGAAAGATGGTGCCAAGTTTAGGGGGCCGTCGATGGGTTTGGCCTAATTTTACTATACATTTGCATTTTTTCCAACTAAATGTCCCATAGACTCTTGAATTTGTTTGTCAATCCTTAGAGAAAAAGTTATGACACTTTTACTGATGGTATTATGCTACATGCATTTGAATCAAAATTTATTTGCTGATGAAATGAAATATTATAAATTATGTCTAAATAATTAATTCGTTAAATCAATTCTCTACATGATACGTCCATGAAATGGATGTGGAACGTGCATGCTTTACCTTACAATAGATATACTGCAAAAAAGTATAGAATCAACGATACAGGAAAAAAAAGTGTCTCAGAAGATATTTTATAAAATTGAAACTATACAAAAAAAGAAAGTGCTAGTTGAATTTCAATGGCTCCACCATCAAATTTTCCAATAATATGATACATTATTCTAATCAATTTTCCGTTGTATTACAAAGAACCACCAGCAAGTATATGAGCAATAACTCTTATACTCATTATTTTGTTGTATAATTGGAGAAGTCATTTAGGATAGAAAGTCATTTTCTGGAACAACTATTGAATTCCCTGCTCCTAAATAGGCCAACACAAAATATTTTTGGTCGTATAAGTGTTTTTTCATCTGTGTTAGATAATTCAGCATTCAACCAAATGCACCATTCAGTATTTTTGCAGGTGGGGGGTAGAACTCGGCTCGTGGTTGAGGAAACATAATGCAATTGTACAATTACATCAGACAATTGCATATAGATCACTCACCTTGATCTCCTTCTTTCATTATCTGGGCCAAAAACTAGTTTAATATCTATGGTAGGTAAATAGAAGACACATATGGTCGTATTCCTATGGGTATGTAGAACATAAAATCAGAGGTGGATCTAAGAATTGAATGTGTTGGGAGCATCACTAATTAAATTTTGGGAAAATGCTAAGATGGGAATCAAACCCGGCTAGGTGAGCCCACTCGTGCAACCCAAATCAACCGGTGGAACCACTTTAACATTGTTGCTAGGGGTGCCGGCGTGCCGATAGAGAAATATATTCGCTATATTCGATATATATACGTATATACATACATTTTTTCTGCGATTACTGGGTGCCTATGACCACCTCTAAGGATGGATCCGTCTCTACACAGAACTTGAGATCAAATAACTAGTTGCATAAACTTATTGAATTGTTAAAATTATAGGTTCAGATATAATAACCGTTGAGATTCAAATGTCATGAGTTCAGAAGAATCAGTAAGCAAAATAATGCAATAACCATGCCTAAAAACATGCTAAATAGCCAGAAAAAAGAGAGTGCAACAATCACATTATCATAATGATGGTATTACCCAAGTTATGGGTGTCAAGTGGGCCGGGCCGACCCGGGCCGACCCGGCCCGCGTAACTAACCCGGCCCAGTTTGACCCGGCCCGGTAAGCCCTAGGGCTTTAGGGTTCCGGGTCCCGGGCCGGTTATTTTTTTAAAATGGGCCCGGCTAACCCGGTCCAGGCCCGCCGGTTAACCGGCCCGGCCCAGATAACTTAAAAAAAAAAAGGCTTTGGCTTTTGGGCCAAACTATAGCCGTTTTTGGGTCCAAACGGCTAGTTTGGGCCCATTTATTAAAAAATAAAAAATAAAAACTTTAAAAAATATTTTTTAATCCCAAAAAATAATCTATAAATACCCTACAACTTCAAATCATTTTTCACACAATTTTCACTCTCTCAAATCTCAATTCTCAAATATTCAATATATTTAATTTCTTAAAGTGTTCACTTTAATTTTTTAATTTTTCGTTTACAAAGTACGAGCGGAAGTTTCTAAAGTCGCAACCTTCGGATACTTCCAAAATTTGGTATTGTCGTTCCATCTCTTACGTTTAATTTTTATTTATTGTATTAATTTTTTAATATTTAATTTTATTATATTTGTGTATTTTGAATATTTTTAGTTTAATTTAATTTATATTATGGATAAATTAAGAAACCTCGCTACTAAAGGTGTTAAAATTTTTTGTCCCGGAAGCGATAGTGGTAGTAAAAAGCGAATTACTAGCGGTAGAGGTAGTTCAAGTAGTAGATATACCCGTTTGCCTTCGCCTCCGGTACCGCTTGGTACACCTTTTGAGGAAGAAATAGGTGTAGGTGCTCACGATATGGATTATGTAGAAGCTCAGGAAAATTACGGTATAGAAGAAGAAAATGAAGTAGATGCGGTTAATTTAGACGAAGATAATGAAAATATTGCTGAGACACCCGCAGTAGGAGATGCTAACGTTAGATCTGAATCAGTTAATCTCCTTTACCGTCCTCCCAGTGCCCCAAAACCTCGTAAAAAAACTAGTATTGCATGGCAATTTTTTGAACGTATATCAGATATTGAGGTGCAATGCAATATTTGTCAACAAATATATAAGCATAGAAGTGGAGGCAAGCAAGGGGTACGGGTACGTTAATGAGACATGTAGCTACAAAAGAGAGTTAAATATTGCAAAAGGTGGTGGGGATGTTGGTGGGCCAACGCAAACTAGAATGGACCCATCAACTGGTCACGTAGCAAAGAAGTATAATAAATTGAGGGACCGGGAAGAAATAGCTAAAATGGTAGCTGTGGGTTGTTTGCCTTTTGATTTTCCTTCTTCTGATGCCTTTATTCGTTATATACAAGCAATTTATAATCCTATGTTTAACGGTATTCCTAGAACTACTTGTCAGTCTGATATTTTTAGACTTCATTCACAATATTGTTTTTAGTTATCAACATTGTTAAAAAATATTCAATGTAGATTGTCCCTAACTTCTGATCTTGGTCGTGCTGTAAATAAAAATGATTATTTAACCGTTACTTGTCATTGGATGGATAGTAATTTCGTGATGCAAAAACGTATTCTTGCTTTTTTATATGATGAAGATCGTAAACATACTGGACAATTTATTGCTGATTCTATTGTTAAAATACCTGATATTATGGTATCGAAAATAAAATTTTATGTATTGCTTTTGATAATGCTTCTAACAACACTGCTATAAAAAAATTAAAATCTACGCTATCTCCGCCCTTGACTGAAATTTTTCATATTAAGTGTGCATGTCATATATATAATTTAATTGTAAAAGATGGTCTTGAGTTTTTTGAGTTTTATATTGAAAAAATTCGTCTTGCTGTTGGTTTTATTCAAGGAAATAATCGTAGATCGAGAATTAGAGAATTTAAAGTTAAATGTCAAGAAAATGGACTTACACCGATTTTGATGCCTGAGGAAATTGATACTAGATGGAATTCTACGTATGAATTTTTAAAAACTTGTTATAAATATAGAATTCCTATTACACTAGCTTTTAACCAACATTGCGGTTCATTTGTTGATTCTGCTGATTGCATGCTACATAATTCTGATTGGGTTGTAATTAATGATCTTGTTAAGTTTTTAGAAAAATTTTATATAGCTACGGTTGAATTTTCCGGTGCTTATTATCCTACTGTTTGTAATATTTTGGCATATATAGCCGATATTTCTGGTTTACTCAAAGAATATAAAAATAAAGAAGGTTATAAAGAAGCTGTTGGCGCCATGTTTACGAAATTTAAAAAATATTTTTTCCCGATTCCCCCTATTTACTTGGTTGGTGCTATGCTAAATCCGTGCATGAAATATAATAATATGTGTCATTTTAGTACTCTTATTTATACTAACTTAGAAATAAATACTAACCATGATTCTGAACAAGTACAACCTGATTTGTGGACGGCTACGACTGATGCAAAGGAGTACATAGAAAAATTATATAATCACTATGCTGATTTATTTGATTTAGCCGTACCTACAAATATCACTTCAACTGTCGCTCTTCATCCTCCCGAGGAGCCATCATCTTCTAAAAGGCCGGCACATAGTGGTTTTTCTCATTCGTTTTATGATTTAAATTATTGAAACAGTGTTGATGAGAGAACTTACACGTCAACTTATCGGGAAGAGCTGAAATATTATCTTCGGACGGCACCAGAGGATCGCAGACGACGGATCAACACGTTGGATTGGTGGAGGAGTAATGAAACACAATATCCTGTGCTTTCAAGATTAGCTAGAGATATCTTGAATGTTCCAATGTCAACCGTTGCATCAGAGAGCGCCTTTAGTCAGGGACGACAACAGCTTGGAGACAACCGACACTCATTGGGAAGCAATGCAATGAATGTTCTAGTTTGCCTCAGAGATTGGATTAGAGCGGAAAGAAGAAACCAAGGAATGGAACCGGAGCCGAGCGACAAGCTGAAACTTGAAGAAATTATGACTTCACGGGAGAACTCAGCAGAATCAAGTCCAATGCATGGTTTTGCCCTCGTTGACTTCGACTATCCTATGCAAGTTCCCATTAATATTAACATGAATGAGTTGGAAAAAATGATGCATAATTTATAGATTTTTCATTCATGTAAATTATAAATTTTGGATCATTTTGCAATCAATAAAATTTCCCAAATTCATTCACTCCTTAGTCCTTGCTTTTTATTTTTTTTCATTTAACGATTTAAAATTTTAAATTGAATTTCTAGTTTTCTACTTTAAATTAAAAACTTACTTCTGATATGTTATTAATTTACTACCAAATATTATTAATTTATTATATTAAGTAGCATATGTTTTGTATATTTGTGTATATATCTTCTATAGAAGTGTATATTTAACGTATACATGTGTATATGTTTTATAAATTAGTATATAAGTATATCTATATATATTGTAATGTATATATAATGTAGTATATTTTATAAGTAGCAGTATATATACATTGAATGGTGTGTATACACGTGTATATATCTTCTATAGAAGTGTATATTTAACGTATAAATGTGTATATGTTTTATAAATTAGTATATAAGTATATCTATATATATTGTAATGTATATATAATGTAGTATATTTTATAAGTAGCAGTATAAATACATTGAATGGTGCGTATATACGTGTATATATCTTCTATAGAAGTGTATATTTAACGTATACATGTGTACATGTTTTATAAATTAGTATATAAGTATATCTATATATATTGTAATGTATATATAATGTAGTATATTTTATAAGTAGTAGTATATATACATTGAATGGTGCGTATACACGTGTATATATCTTCTATAGAAGTGTATATTTAACGTATACATGTGTATATGTTTTATAAATTGGATATCTTCTATAGAAGTGTATATATGTGTATATATCTTCTACATATGTATATATTTAATGTATACAAGTGTATATGTTTTACAAATTAGTATATAACTATATATATATACATATTGTAGTATATATATATGTATATTGTAGTATATATTTTATTTAAAATAGTACATATATATTGAATGGTGTGTATATATGTGTATATATCTTCTATAAACGTATATCTTTAACGTATACATGTGTATATGTTCTATAAATTAGTATGTAACTATATATATATATATATATATATATATATATATATATATATATATATATATTGTTGTATATATATATGTATATTGTAGTATATATTTTATTTAAAGTAGTACATATGTATTGAATGGTGCGTATATAGGTGTATATATCTTCTAAAGTAGTATACATTTAACATATACAAGTGTATATGTTTTATAAATTAGTATGTAAGTATATATATATATATATATATATATATATATATATTGTAGTATATACTTTATTTAAAGTGGTACATATATATTGAATGGTGCGTATATATGTGTATATATCTTCTATAGACGTATATCTTTAATGTATACAAGTGTATATGTTTTATAAATTAGTATGTAACTATATATATATACATATTGTTGTCTATATATATATGTATATTGTAGTATATATTTTATTTAAAGTAGTACATATATATTGAATGGTGCATATATATGTGTATATATCTTCTAAAGTAGTATATATTTAACGTATACATGTGTATATGTTTTATAAATTAGTATATAAATATATATATATTGTAGTGTATGTATATATATTATACTATTATAGCATATGTTTTATTTAAAGTAGTACGTATAGTCATATATAATTATATATTGAATGGTACGTATATATGTGTAATTGTTTATATATTTTTTTAAAAATATATATTGTATATTGGAGTGTATATAGTGTATATTGGATTTTTTAAACGGGGTTGACCGATTTTTAACCGGGTTTGACCGGGTTTTGGTGGGTTTAACCGGGTTGGGTTAGTGGGCCGGGTTAGGGTGGGTTTTAAATTTTTTACTGTTTGGCCCGGCCCGGCCCGGCCCGGATTGCCTCCAAATCGGCCCTTAACCGGCCCTCAACCCGGTTAAAAAGGAAGGGCCGGTTCCGGGTTGGCCCGGCCCAACCCGTTTGACACCCATAATGTAGATGTAGATTTGTAGATCTTTTAAAATCAAATTAGTTAATCTTTAATTTTTAAAGTAATGAAAAAAGTATTAGTTGTCATTAATTCTGATAACTTTTAATAAAGAAAGATTTTACCATAAATATATTTAATTAATTTTTAACTCTTAAATATTAGGGAAAAAAATAGTAAAAAAACGATTTTATCTAAAACAAAGACTTTTAATAATGTACAAAAAGTTCAAACAACATTTCTAAGGCCTTCACACTTTTAATATATTATATAGATAGATTATAGATATAGATATATAGAAAACGTGTGTTGCACGTTTATCCCAAATACTTGATACTGGTTATTGCAATATATTTTGGAAAATTAGCAAATCCAACAAAACTAACAAATAAAAAATTATAAATCTACAAAAAGAATAAAGTAGACGTCCACTATAATACATTAACTATATCTATAACATTGTTACTATATTTTATTTTTTCTATTTTGTTAGGATTATACACTTAAAAAAAAAAAAAGAATAAAGAACATAAGACGATAATGCGTTAATCAGCGTAATTCTTGCATATTAATTGTCAAAAAAAAAAAAAACTATACTACATTAATTTTATGTGCATAATCCAACTTTTAAATATTATAAAAACGAATAATAATTTTGTCTAATGTAAAATTTTGTTTAAAAAGGTAAAAAAGATGAATGGTTAATAACTAAAATGGTAACTCAACTATAGACTTTTATTCAAATGAGCATGATATTTAGTTGAATAAAAGTCTTTTAACTCTTCAACTATTCAACTTAACATAGTTAATTTGAATAGGATTGAGACAAGAAAAGGTTGGCAAAAAAATATATAATTTAATGATTGATTCACTTAATCTGTTTGGATCTGCCGCCTTTTAGTAGATTCGTCTTCCAAGTCTGTCGACTCTTCCCAGTAATAACTAGTTTCTTTTAGATACTTAATTTTACGGCCAAACCCATCGGTAGCCCCCTAAACTTGACACGATCTTTCACTTTGGCACCTCAACTGGACGTTGTTCACTTTTGACACCTCAAGTAGCCATAAACTGTGTCACTTCGGCACCTTTTGCTGATTCAGCAAAGAGAGTGTATTACACTCGCTTTTGGGCGCACTTCAAGGGTAATTTTGTAAATTTTTCATCTTCAAATTTTTTTAAAATTATGAATAAAGATTTTTAAAATTTCATCTTCTCGACACAATTTTTCTTTACCTTAACCTCCATTAATGGAGGTTGAATTTTTCAAGAATCAATGGAACACACTACCACAGTAACAACAACCAAATTATACCCAAAACAGCAAACCAAATTTCTCTTGTTCTACCCACGACATCATTAACACTCAAAAGAAAAAAAAATATTCATTCCATCAACCCAAACAAAGAACACAACAAAATACTCCTTTCTTCTCCATTTTCTTTTATCTATTGAACAGACACATACGACTTTAATAAAAAATATCCAAATTAATATTTCTCCAAACCTCCTCAAAAATGCAAAGAATCACTAAAAATTCAATGATTTACTTCTTTGGGGAATTTTATCAAACACAAAGCGTGCAAAGAAAAGTAAAATTATTTAGAAGGGCAAATGCAATTTTTTTTTACTTTTTTCACAAGGATAGTGGATTCTTTACTAGTATGAAAGAATCAATGTAGATATGAAATTCATCCTTCTCCGTATTTCATCATATATCTGGAATTCGTGAAGCTATTAATGTAGATCTATTATTGTTAGAGAATGAGGAGGTATGTTTATCATTATTGAAAAGTTCAATCTCCATTAATGGATATAGAGAAAACAATGTGGGGGGCTTTTTATAATTATTTAGGGAATAAAACATGTGTCATTAATTCATTGGATATAATTGCCATGTATTTTGGCCTTTTTTATAAAGAAAATTAATTGTGTGTATATATAATGATGTGGCAATGTAAAATTAGATGGCACAAATTAATTGGTCGGGTAATCCACGTTGGCAGCGAGTGAGACCCACGCACCAGAGCTGATGTCGAAAGGTGCCAAAATGACATGTTTTATAGCTACTTGAGGTGCCAAAAGTGAACAACGCCCACTGGAGGTGTCAAAGTGAAAGATGGTGCCAAGTTTAGGGGGTCGTCGATGGGTTTGGCCTAATTTTACTATACATTTTCATTTTGTCCAACTAAATGTCCCATAGACTCTTGAATTCGTTTGTCAATCCTTAGAGAAAAAGTTATGACACTTTTACTGATGGTATTATGCTACATGCATTTGAATCAAAATTTATTTGCCGACTAAATGAAATATTATAAATTATGTCTAAATAATTAATTCGTTAAATCAATTCTCTACACGATACGTCCATGAAATAATCTCCCAGCGTGTGAATCTCCTTCAATCCAACCTTGCTTACATCTATTTCAAATACTTCAAACGTATCACCGCCTTCTGCTTTATAGAATAGCTAAATATTTAACAGTGCTCCTGATAACTCGACGAGGTATCCTAGCTTTCCAAAATCCAAATATTATATTTTCAAAGTGAACGAGCACGGTTGCTTTAACTTCAATTGGTTGAGGAATGCTAGGCCCTGGAACCCGAAAAACCCTAATTTTTCCACTATAAGTAAGACAATAAAAATGTCCTTTTTGGTAAATCATAGAGGCGATTCCACCACGGTGATCAAAGTCTACATATATCCAGTTGAGGTCTCTAGGTCACAACAAGCCAAATAATTGGAATTTACATAGTAGGAAACTGTGAGTACGTAATCTAACGTGACAGAAGGACTGACAGATAAGACAACTCTGTTTATGGAGTGATATTGCTCTCTTCTTTCACGAGAAGGAAATCTCCTTTCCGCTAAAGCCTCTAACTCTTTTTCGAGAGGAAGTTGTAGACTGACGCGAGAGAAAGGATGCAACAAATTCATCTCCTTAGTGTTAATATTTGCAGTACAGATCCATCCCTCTGTTGGAGAACATTGTTGATTTATAACTTCTGGGAGAAATACACGTGAAACTTTCTTCCTAGAAAGAGAGTAAAATTCTCGATAATAGTCATATCTATCAGCCAATATTAACAACGAAATTTGAGGCGATAAAAAGTCAAAATTAGCGTTAATTGCTGAATTTCCCTATGAAGTACAAACAACACCAAAAGTAATAAAATCTTCTATCACTTTAACACGTTTTGCAATTAGATCAATTAGGTCCCTAGGCAATTCTGCCCAGTTTACTGCCATTAGATCTAAGAAAAAGAGAAGCTTTATAATTTGTTAACTATTTTTTTTTTATTACATACATTTAATTGTATATATACTTGTAAATATATTCCTAGAAGGATTTGGAATGCAAACAAACCTAAATATTTCCGTGTAAGTTCAACATATTAGCTGGACATCTTTACGATTTGTTACATTGAAAAATAACTTAAATATACACCTTACAAAGTAATTACAATAATCCCAACTAATTATGTTGAATGTATCGGGAGCTAATTATGTATTATGACAGATTCAAAATCAGAAAAAATGTATCTTCGTTGGATGTATTGGGGAGCTAATTATGTATCTCGACAGACCCGAAATTGAGATTTTTAGGAATTATGCAAAATATCAAAATTTTCTGTAATTAAACTCCAAACTGTTGGGATTTATGTTGTTTGCTTATAGTAGACATAATTAACTAGTTCAATTAGTTCGCAAAATTGACATGTAGATACAAGTCCTGTTTAATATTGGTATCTTTTTAGTCAAGACATAAAGATAAGGTATGTGTACATTCTACCTTCCTATGTCCGACGGAATAATAGGGGCCAAAATATAATGGCAAAATAGCTCGGTGGACCTTTGTACTTGGTCTGGTTTGTGTTGGGTTCAATTGGTATGAATGAAAAATGAAAAGTTGCTTGGAAGAGACACAACTCTTCAAGTAAAAGACACACTAAGTCGGGAAAAGGTATGACTATTTGGATGGTTGTGGTTGTTCGAAAAAGACACTCTTTCGAATGGACAAACATGACTGTTCAGAAAGGATACACCTTTCTGGCGAACCATTGCCACCTTTCGGAAGGGGAACTTAATATCTATATAAACCTGCATTTTCCCACAGGTTTAGTATGAATTTTTCTGCACTTGAAAACATTTCTTGTCTTTTAAAATACTCTAACTTTGTTGCTAGGGGTGCAAATAGAGAAATATATTCACTATTTAAGATATTATGCATAAGAAATGTTAGGGGTTTTGTCTTGATTTTCTTATCAAGTTTAAGTTTTACTTTTCTTATAAGGAAAATAAAAATAATACCATAATTACTTTTATTTTTTTTAAAAGGAAAATATAAAACTTTTTCATATTTGGTGAACCTCTTTCTTGGAGGAAAGTTTTTGAAACTCAACCTCCTCATACCATAACACAATAGTATCTACAATGTAGTGGTTTAAGAGTTTTGGTTAGGGGAGATTTTCTCTCTCATTAGTTTTTGTGTTTTGTAAATATTAGGTTTTATAATATGTAGGCCAATTGGCCAAAACATATAATATCTTTATGCTTTTTAGTCTTATTTTCTTTGTCGTTTGATTTATCGTCTCATAATTTACAACTAATAGCTTCCGCATGCAGTCGCGGAGCCAAGAAGTTCATTAGGGGGTTCGAAAGTGCACACACAAACTAGCCGAAGGGGGTTCAACATATACAATATATACATAGAAAATAATTTTAACCATGTATAAATAGTGTAATTTTCCATCGAAGGGGGTTCGGATACCCCCTGGATATATGCTAGATCCGCCACCGCATGATGCCCTCTCGATTTTGAACACAACAAGAAATACACATAAAATTTTCTTCCTAAAAAGAGGATAAAATTCTTGATAATCGTCACGTCTATCAGCCAACATTAACAACGGAAGTTGGGGCAATGAAAAGTCAAAATTAGCCTTAATTGTTGACTTCCTCCATGAGGTACAAACTGCACCAAAAGTAATAAAATCTTCAATCACTTTAACACGTTTTTTAATCAGATCAATTAGGTCCCTAGGAAATTCTGCAATATAGATCTAATAAAAAATAAAGAATCTTTATAATTTGTTAACTATTTTTGTTATAGTGAATATTTATCAAGAATATAAATAAGATCTATTTGATATCGATCAGAGTATGAAATATCTATCTTTTAGAGAAAAAATTACTCTCTCTTCTCTCTATTAACACGTTATCAGCACGAGTCTCTAACTAATTGAGATTACTTGCTTTCCAATTGAGGTATGTTTGTAGTATCAAAAGTCATTTTCTTGAACAACTATTTAATTAACATTCAACCAAGTGCATCATTTAATATTTTTGCAGGATGGGTGCTAGAAATTAGTTCGTGGTTGAGGAAACATAATGCAATTGTACAATTACATTTCGGGAAAATGCTAAGATGGGAATCAAACCCAGGTGAGCCCACTCTTGCAACCCAAATCAACCGGTGGAACCACTTTTAACTTGGTTGCTAGGGGTGCCAATAGAGAAATATATTCACTATTTAAGATACTAGTTTAGTTGCACGTGCCTCGCACGTGTAACTTTTGATTATTTAAAATTAGACAATTTATTCTATTATGAAGGTTTTTAATAAAGTTCAAAAATAAAGAAGACATAACACGTATTATGAAGGTTTTTAATAAACAAGTTGTTTCGTAAAATAAATAAATCAAGTCCTAATTCTATACAACGCAAAAACAATATACATCACAAATAGTAGTAACACGTATTATACTAATATTTGGGAAACTTTGCAAAAACCAAACTTGTAGATGTAGATGTATGTAGATGTAGATTTGTAGATCTTTTAAAATCAAATTAGTTAATCTATAATTTTTAAAGTAATGAAAAAAGTATTAGTTGTCATTAATTCTGATAACTTTTAATAAAGAAAGGTTTTACCATAAATATATTTAATTAATTTTTAACTCTTAAATATTAGAAAAAAAAATAGTAAAAAGGCGATTTTATCTAAAGCAAAGACTTTTAATAATGTGCAAAAAGTTCAAACAACATTTCTAAGGCTTTCACACTTTTAACATATTATATAGATAGATTATAGATATAGATATATAGAAAACGTGTGTTGCACGTTTATCCCAAATACTTGATACTGGTTATTGCAATATATTTTAGAAAATTAGTAAATCCAACAAAACTAACAAAAAAAATATTATAAATCTACAAAAAGAATAAAGTAGACGTCCACTATAATACATTAACTATATCTATAACATTGTTACTATATTTTTTTTTTCGATTTTGTTCGGATTATACACTAAAAAAAAAGAATAAGGAACATAAGACGATGATGCGTTAATCAGCGTAATTCTTGCATATTAATTGTCAAAAAAAAAAAACTATACTACATTAATTTTATGTGCATAATCCAACTTTTAAATATTATAAAAACGAATAATAATTTTGTCTAATGTAAAATTTTGTTTAAAAGGGTAAAAAAGATGAATGATTAATAACTAAAATGGTAACTCAACTATAGACTTTTATTCAAATGAGCATGATATTTAGTTGAATAAAAGTCTTTTAACTCTTCAACTATTCAACTTAACATAGTTAATTTGAATAGGATTGAGACACGAAAAGGTTGGCAAAAAAATATATAATTTAATGATTGATTCACTTAATCTGTTTGGATCTGCCGCCTTTTAGTAGATTCATCTTCCAACTCTGTTGACTCTTCCCAGTAATAACTAGTTTCTTTTAGATACTTAATTTTACGGTCAAACCCATCGGTAGCCCCCTAAACTTGGCACGATCTTTCACTTTGGCACCTCAACTGGACGTTGTTCACTTTTGACACCTCAAGTAGCCATAAACTGTGTCACTTTGGCACCTTTTGCTGATTCAGCAAAGAGAGTGTATTACACTCGCTTTTTGGCGCACTTCAAGGATATTTTTGTAATTTTACCATCTTCAAATTTTTTTAAAATTATACATAAAGATTTTTAAAATTTCATCTTCTCGACAAAATTTTTCTTTACCTTAACCTCCATTAATGGAGGTTGAATTTTTCAAGAATCAATGGAACACACTACCACACTAACAGCAACCAAATTACACCCAAAACAGCAACCCAAATTTCTCCTGTTCTACCCACGACATCATTAACACTCAAAAGAAAAAAAAAAAATTTATTCCATCAATCCAGACAAAGAACACAGCAAAATACTCCTTTCTTCTCCATTTTCTTTTATCTATTGAACAGACACATACGACTTTAATAAAAAATACCCAAATTAATATTTCTCCAAGCTTCCTCAAAAATGCAAAGAATCACTAAAAATTCAATGATTTACTTCTTTGGGGAATTTTATCAAACACAAAGCGTGCAAAGAAAAGTAAAATTATTTGGGAGGGCAAATGCAATTTTTTTTTACTTTTTCACAAGGATAGTGGATTCTTTACTAGTAGGAAAAAATCAACGTAGATCTGAAATTCATCCTTCTCCGTATTTCATGATATATCTGGAATTCGTGAAGCTATTAATGTAGATCTATTATTGTTAGAGAATGAGGAGAATTGTTTATCATTATTGAAAAGTTCAATCTCCATTAATGGAGGTTTAAGCTGGAAAAAAATTGGGTGGAGAAGACAATGTGGGGTTTTTTTTGTAGTTATTTAGGGAATAAAACATGTGTCATTAATTCATTGGATATAATTGCCATGTATTTTGGCCTTTTTTATAAAGAAAATTAATTGTGTGTATATATAATGATGTGGCAATGTAAAATTAGATGGCACAAATTAATTGGTCGGGTAATCCACGTTGGCAGCGAGTGAGACCCACGCACCAGAGCTGATGTCGAAAGGTGCCAAAATGACATGTTTTATAGCTACTTGAGGTGCCAAAAGTGAACAACGCCCACTGGAGGTGTCAAAGTGAAAGATGGTGCGAAGTTTAGGGGGTCGTCGATGGGTTTGGCCTAATTTTACTATACATTTTCATTTTGTCCAACTAAATGTCCCATAGACTCTTGAATTCGTTTGTCAATCCTTAGAGAAAAAGTTATGACACTTTTACTGATGGTATTATGCTACATGCATTTGAATCAAAATTTATTTGCCGACTAAATGAAATATTATAAATTATGTCTAAATAATTAATTCGTTAAATCAATTCTCTACACGATACGTCCATGAAATGGATGTCGAACGTGCATGCTTTACCTTACAATAGATATACTGCAAAAAAGTATAGAATCAACGATACAGAAAAAAAAGTGTCTCAGAAGATATTTCATAAAATTGAAACTATACAAAAAAAAGAAAGTGCTAGTTGAATTTCAATGGCTCCACCATCAAATTTTCCAATAATATGATACATTATTCTAATCAATTTTCCGTTGTATTACAAAGAACCACCAGCAAGTATATGAGCAATAACTCTTATACTCATTATTTTGTTGTGTAATTGGAGAAGTCATTTAGGATAGAAATTCATTTTCTGGAACAACTATTGAATTCCCTGCTCCTAAATAGGCCAACACGAAATATTTTTGGTCGTATAAGTGCTTTTTCATCTGTATTAGATAATTCAGCATTCAACCGAATGCACCATTCAGTATTTTTGCAGGTGGGGGGTAGAACTCGGCTCGTGGTTGAGGAAACATAATGCAATTGAACAATTACATCAGACAATTGCATATAGATCACTCACCTTGATCTCCTATTTCATTATTTGGGCGAAAAACTGGTTTAATATCTATGGTAGGTAAATTGAAGACACATATGGTCATATTCCTATTGGTATGTAGAACATAAAATCAGAGGTGGATCTAAGAATTGAATGTGTTGGGGGCATCACTAATTAAATTTTGGGAAAATGCTAAGATGGGAATCAAACCCGGCCAGGTGAGCCCACTCGTGCAACCCAAATCAACCGGTGGAACCACTTTAACTTTGTTGCTTGGGGTGCCTTCATGCCGATAGAGAAATATATTCGCTATATTAGATATATATACGTATATATACATACATTTTTTCCGCGATTACTGGGTGCCTATGACCACCTCTAAGGATGGATCCGTCTCTACACAGAACTTGAGATCAAATAACTAATTGCATAAACTTATTGAATTGTTAAAATTAAAGGTTCAGATATAATTACCGTTGAGATTCAAATGTCATGAGTTCAGAAGAATCAGTAAGCAAAATAATGCAATAACCATGCCTAAAAACATGCTAAATAGCCAGAAAAAAGAGAGTGAAACAATCACATTATCATAATGATGGTATTACCCAAGTTGGCGGCCACAAATTACTCCGCGGCACTCCATGATAACAAGACTCAACTTTTCCATCTTCAAGATTGTATGCCCTCAAATCTCTTCCATCACCATTAATAAAATATATGTGATTAGACTTGACTTCAGTAAACTTAGAGGAATCAATGCAAATTGCTCCATCAAGGCCCAGAAAGACTGCGTAATCTCCCAGCGTGTGAATCTCCTTCAATCCAACCTCTCTTACATCTATTTCAAATACTCCAAACGTATCACCGCCTTCTGCTTTATAGAATCGCGAAATATTTAACAGTGCCCCTGATAACTCTACGATGTATCCTAGCTTTCCAAAATCCAAATATTATATTTTCAAAGTGAACGAGCACAATTGCTTTAACTTCAATTGGGTGAGGAATGCTAGGCCCTGGAACCCCAAAAACCCTAATTTTTTCACTATAAGTAAGACAATAAAATTGTCCTCTATGATTTCCACCACGGTGATCAAAGTCAACATATATCCAGTTGAGGTCTCCAGGTCACAACAAGCCAAATAATTGGAATTTACATAGTAGGAAACTGTGAGTACATAATCTAACGTGACAGAAGGACTGACAGATAAGACAACTCTGTTTATAGAGTGATATTGCTCTCTTCTTTCACGAGAAGGAAATCTCCTTTCCGCTAAAGCCCCATACTCTTTTTCGAGAGGAAGTTGTATACTGACGCGAGAGAAAGGATGCAACAAATTCATCTCCTTAGTGTTATTATTTACAGTGCAGATCCATCCCTCTGTTGGAGAACATTGTCGATTTATAACTTCTGGAGAAATACACGTGAAACTTTTTTCCTAGAAAGAGAGTAAAATTCTCGATAATAGTCATATCTATCAGGCAATATTAACAACGGAAGTTGAGGCGATAAAAAGTCAAAATTAGCGTTAATTGCTGAATTTCTCAATGAAGTACAAACAACACCAAAAGCAATAAAATCTTCTATCACTTTAACGGGTTTTGCAATTAGATCAATTAGGTCCCTAGGCAATTCTGCCCAGTTTACTGCCATTAGCTCTATGAAAAAGAGAAGCTTTATAATTTGTTAACTATTATTTTTTATTACATACATTTAATTGTATATATACTTGTAAATATATTCCTATAAGGATTTGGAATGCAAACAAACCTAAATATTTCCGTGTAAGTTCAACATATTAGCTGGATATCTTTACGATTTGTTACATTGAAAAATAACTTAAATATACACCTTACAAAGTAATTACAATAATCCCAACTAATTATGTTGAATGTATCGGGAGCTAATTATGTATTTTGACAGTTTCAAAATCAGAAAAATGTATCTTCGTTGGATGTATTGGGGAGCTAATTATGTATCTCGACAGACCCGAAATTGAGATTTTTAGGAATTATGCAAAATATCAAAATTTTCTGTAATTAAACTCCAAACTGTTAGGATTTATGTTGTTTGCTTATAGTAGACATAATTAACTAGTTCAATTATTTCGCAAAATTGACATGTAGATACAAGTCCTGTTTAATATTGGTATCTTTTTAGTCAAGACATAAAGATGAGGTATGTGTACATTCTACCTTCCTATGTCCGACGGAATAATAGGGGCCAAAATATAATGGCAAAATAGCTCGGTGGACCTTTGTACCTGGTCTGGTTTGTGTTGGGTTCAATTGGTGTGAATGAAAAATGAAAAGTTGCTTGGAAGGGACACAACTCTTAAAGTAAAAGACACACTAAGTCGGGAAAAGGTATGACTGTTTGGATGGTTGTGGTTGTTCGAAAAAGACACTCTTTCGAATGGACAGACATGACTGTTCAGAAAGGATACACCTTTCTGGTGAACCATTGCCACCTTTCGGAAGGGAAACTTAATATCTATATAAACCTGCATTTTCCCACAGGTTTAGTATGATTTTTTCTGCACTTGAAAACATTTCTTGTCTTCTAAAATACTCTATGTGATCATCTAATTATTGAGTAAATTTGAAGAGAATCCAATCATTTTAGGTACCACTACAGTCAGATTGTTAAGCCTTTTTATCCTGAGTGAAAAATTTCGCAACCTCGGGTACTTGAGGGGAATTATTCCTTAAGGACACTCCGTGAATTCGGAGGACTTGGTTTTTTTTGCTTCATCTAATTTTCTTTAAAATACTGAAAACACACTTCTTTGAAAGGTCGTGTTTTGATCTTGTGTTGAAGATGTGGAAAACTTCATAAGTGTTCTTGATTTATTCTTGAACTTGTGTTGAAGTTGTTTTGCCAAAATACAGATTTTTGTGTACTGAAACAACAATCTTAAGGAAATAAATAATAATTTGTATTGTTTTGTTTACTGTTTTTTTTAGTAAATAGTTTGAACTTCATATTGATAGTTCTTCAACTTTTTGAAATTGTGTTTGAAGTTTTTGAAACTTCATTTTGATAGTTCATAAATTGGTTAAACTTTTGTTGAAGTTCTTAACATTTGGTTTTGCTATTTTTCAGAAAATAGATTGAACTTCATTTTGTCACACCCCTATTTCACGTACTCAAAATTCGTTTTAAAGTTCGAAAAGGGTTTCATTATTTAAGTGACAAGAATGAAAATTTGTTTCGGAAAAAGGATTATTCACATTTTTTTTTATTCAGAGTCGCCACTTGGCATAATCCGGTGTGCCAAGTCACCTTTGGAAAATCCTTTTCGAAACCATTTGACTCTTAAACTGGTCTGCGAACAGAGATTTCGGCTAAGGAATTTTGTTGACCGAGGGGAAGGAGTTAGGCACCCCTCGATCCCGTGATTCAACCACGGTCGCTTGGCAGAGCGTATCGGCTAAATTGACATTACAAATGCATAAACCACAGAAAAACACATAAAAAAACAATCCATCAAACACATGAAACAAAACAAATCCAAAATTAGTGTCCAGTCCAATTATACAGTCCCAAAAAATAAAAAATGCATAAAAATAAATCCTATTCTAAATTAATTCGAGACTAATGCTCTACCCGACGCCTCGGGCCTTCATCACGAACATCCTCCGGGTACAAGATACTTCGGGGCATTCCCCGGTGAATAAATATATACAGGTACCTCGGGGCATCCCCCGGCCAAATGAATACATTTCTTAGTACGGGAAAAAAAAAAACTATTCAACAAAATTTCAAACACTCCACAAAATTTCCAACATTCAACCGAAGCCACAAATCCTAAATTTTGCCTACCCAAACTATATTCGCCTAAACCAATCGTCCTATCAAGATACTACCAAGTTCGATTAACGTTCATTTCGAAGCCAAACAACCAATGAATCAAACTAATCCAAATCACCAATTATACCAAATTTTAATTCTCGCCCCCAAGTCCATTTCAACCATATTTATATTTAAACCAACTTAAACCAAAAGTCTTTAATCAACCCAAATTCACCATTTCTATTTCAACGACCCACCATCACTTTCAACGGAATTAAACAACGAGTCCATATCAAAATAACAAACTATCACCAAACAAGACAACATACATTCATCGCCAACAAGCATCAAAACAACACACGAACATCCAAATCGAAATACGAAACATCCCAAATAATGAAAATAGATAAGAGAAAGTGTAGAGTTGAACCTCGATTGAAGCTTTTATTGTGTCAAAATATGTGATCAAAAGACAAAGCCAGATCCAAAACTCTCGATTTGAACCTTGATAACCAACAACTCCAAACTCGATATTGAATTCAACCGGACAGATTGGAAAAACAAAGACAAAGCCTCAACGATGAATGACCCACAAACCCAAATAGAACTAAATAAACAACCCAAGATCTCAAATTCGGAATCCCAAACCATCTATTTCCAACCAACCTTGCACGAACCAAACCAACTCGGATGGATTTAAAACCTTAAGAAATAAGAAATATTGAAAGAACCGAGACTGAAATTATGAAAAATCGAGAAGACCCATACGCGAGATCTCGTCGGAATCAATGGAAAAGCGGGTTGGTTGTTGTTGACGTTGTTGCCGGCGGACAGCTGACGTCGGCGTTGTTGTTGACGTTGCTGCCAGCGGACGGCTGACGTCGGCGTTGTTGTTGACGTTGCTGCTGGCTGACGGTTGACGTTGGCGTTGTTGCCGTCGCCGGAGAGAGGTCGGATCGGAGAGGCGACAGTGTTGGCTTCTCTTTTCAGTTTTGGAGAGAGAGAGTCTAGAGAGAGAAAGAGCTAATTTTTTGTATATCTCCTCTTTTTTTTTTGGCTCCTCCTCCCTTTATTTTGTGTGTATGTGTGGGTATATATTGTGTTGAGTCTTTTCTTTGTTGACAAGAAAAACAGAAGGGGGGTGGGGTAATGTGGGGTAGGGGGTAGTGGTGAGGTGTTATCTTTTTATTGGGTAGGTGGTTAGGATAAGATAGGGTTAGTTTTTTTTTGTCATTTTGTAGAGGGATTATCACACGGGTGAGGGTACACGGTAGGATAGGGTAAACAATAGGTAAGAACGATATCGGGGAGGGACGAAATTAGGTGTCTACATCATGCCCCCTTTGAATGTAAACATGAAGTGTTTTCAGGCAAAGAAGTAGACATCGAGATAGAATTTTGTCCCGACCATTATTCAAAGAAAGAAACAGGAGAAAGAAGGACTACCGGGTCTTGAATTAGGACAGCCTACCCACCCAAGTTATGAAGGGATCAAGTGATAAGTATCTCCAAGGATTGGACGGAGATAGACTATACCGAGTTGGAGAGTCGAGTGAGGTTCCGTCGAGGTTCCGGTCCGCGGCTCAGTTATTACATCAAAATGAAAATTACAAGCTAAAACATAAATGAAATTACAAAAATCCTATCTATACAGCTTCTGTTGGTTCTTAACTCGACTTTCATCACCCTATTCTTCAGGTGGGCTCCTGACTTGCAATTTCTTTCAACTTGTTGCTTGACTTTCAATTTGTTTTACTTTGTTGCTTGACTTTTCGTTTCTTTACCCTATTCTCCAGGCGGGCTCCTGACTTGTTATTTCATCACCCTGTTCTTCAGGCGGGCTCCTGACTTACTATTTCATCACCCTGTTCTTCAAGCGGGCTTCTGACTTGCTATTTCATCACTCTGTTCTTCAGGCGGGCGCCTGACTTGCTATTTCATCACCCTGTTCTTCAGGCGGGCTCCTGACTTGTTATTTCATCACTTTGTTCTTCAAGCGGGCTCCTGAAACTCAAAATTAAAACTAGAACGAAAATTATCCCAAACAAGAATTATAAATAAGTAGTATTTCATTTTTGAAAGCGTTGTCCCATTTTCCAGGAGGGTCCTGAACATAAGGTGAAATCCCATTTTTCAGGAGGGTCCTGAACAGAAAGTAAAGTCCCATTTTTCAGGAGGTTCCTGAACAGAAAGTAAAGTCCCATTTTTCAGGAGGGTCCTGAACTCAAAATTAAAACTAGAACGAAAATTATCCCAAACAAGAATTATAAATAAGTAGTATTTCATTTTTGAAAGCGTTGTCCCATTTTCCAGGAGGGTCCTGAACATAAAGTAAAATCTCATTTTTAGGAGGGTCCTGAACATAAAGTGAAATCCCATTTTCAGGAGGGTCCTGAACATAAAATAAAATCCCATTTTGCAGGAGGGTCATGAACAGAAAGTAAAATCCCATTTTTCAGGAGGGTCCTGAACAGAGAGTAAAATCCCATTTTTCAGGAGGGTCCTGAACAGAAAGTAAAATCCCATTTTTCAGGAGGTCCTGAACATAAAGTAAATTCCCATTTTCCAGGAGGGTCCTGAACAGAAGGTAAAATCCCATTTTTCAGGAGGGTCCTGAGCATAAAGTAAAATCCCATTTTTCAGGAGGGTCCTGAACATAAAGTGAAATCCCATTTTTGAGGAGGGTCCTGAACAGAAAGTAAAATCCCATTTTTCAGGAGGGTCCTGAACATAAAATAAATTCCCATTTTTCAGGAGGGTCCTGAACATAAAGTAAAATCCCATTTTTTAGGAGGGTCCTGAACATAAAGTAAATTCCCATTTTCCAGGAGGGTCCTGACCAGAAGGTAAAATCCCATTTTTCAGGAGGGTCCTGAGCATAAAGTAAAATCCCATTTTTCAGGAGGGTCCTGAACATAAAGTAAAATCCCATTTTGCAGGAGGGTCCTGAACAGAAAGTAAAATCCCATTTTTCAGGAGGGTCCTGAACTGAAACTAAAATCCCATTTTGCAGGAGGATCCTGGACAGAAAGTAAAATCCCATTTTTCAGGAGGGTCCTGAACATAAAGTAAAATCCCATTTTTCAGGAGGGTCCTGAGCATAAAGTAAAATCCCATTTTTCAGGAGGGTCCTGAACATAAAGTAAAATCCCATTTTTCAGGAGGGTCCTGAACTGAAAGTAAATTCCCATTTTTCAGGAGGATCCTGAACATAAAGTAAAGTCCCATTTTTCAGGAGGGTCCTGAACAGAAAGTAAAATCCCATTTTTCAGGAAGGTCCTGAACATAAAGTAAATTCCCATTTTTCAGGAGGGTCCTGAACATAAAGTAAATTCCCATTTTTCAGGAGGGTCCTGAACATAAAGTAAAATCCCATTTTTCAGGAGGGTCTTGAACAGAAAGTAAAATCCCATTTTTCAGGAGGGTCCTGAACATAAAGTAAAATCCCATTTTTCAGGAGGGTCCTGAACAAAGTAAAATCCCATTTTTCAGGAGGGTCCTGAACAGAAAGTAAAATCCCATTTTTCAGGAGGGTCCTGAACATAAAGTAAATTCCCATTTTCCTGGAGGGTCCTGAACAGAAGGTAAAATCCCATTTTTCAGGAAGGTCCTGAGCATAAAGTAAAATCCCATTTTTCAGGAGGGTCCTGAACATAAAGTAAAATCTCATTTTTCAGGAGGGTCCGGAGCATAAAGTAAAATCCCATTTTTCAGGAGGGTCCTGAACAGAAAGTAAATTCCCATTTTTCAGGAGGGTCCTGAACATAAAGTAAAATCCCATTTTTCAGGAGGGTCCTGAACATAAAGTAAAATCCCATTTTTTAGGAGGGTCCTGAATTGAAAGTAAAATCCCATTTTGTAGGAGGGTCCTGAACAGAAAGTAAAATCCCATTTTTCAGGAGGGTCTTGAACAGAAAGTAAAATCCCATTTTTCAGGAGGGTCCTGAACATAAAGTAAAATCCTATTTTTCAGGAGGGTCCTGAACAAAAGTAAAATCCCATTTTTCAGGAGGGTCCTGGACAGAAAGTAAAATCCCATTTTTCAGGAGGGTCCTGAACATAAAGTAAATTCCCATTTTCCTGGAGGGTCCTGAACAGAAGGTAAAATCCCATTTTTCAGGAGGGTCTTGAGCATAAAGTAAAATCCCATTTTTCAGGAGGGTCCTGAACATAAAGTAAAATCTCATTTTTCAGGAGGGTCCTGAGCATAAAGTAAAATCCCATTTTTCAGGAGGGTCCTGATCAGAAAGTAAAATCCCATTTTTCAGGAGGGTCCTGAACATAAAGTAAAATCCCATTTTTCAGGAGGGTCCTGAACATAAAGTAAAATCTCATTTTTTAGGAGGGTCCTGAACTGAAAGTAAAATCCCATTTTGAAGGAGGGTCCTGAACAGAAAGTAAAATCCCATTTTTCAAGAAGGTCCTGAACAAAAAGTAAAATCCCATTTTTCAGGAGGGTCCTGAACATAAAGTAAAATCCCATTTTTCAGAAGGGTGCTGAACAAAAGTATAATCCCATTTTTCAGGAGGGTCCTGAACATAAAGTAAAATCCCTTTTTTCAGGAGGGTCCTGAACATAAAGTAAATTCCTTGGATATGCATTTCCAATGGTAGCTGAATCAAGTGAAACGAATATGCCCCTATTTCAATCAAAGAAAAATTGGTCAGTTAAAAACTTAGTGGTGGCTTGCAGCTCTTGGCTTCTCAGGTATCTGCCCAGCACTCGTTCCTTTCATCTTTGTTCTAAATTGCTAACACTTGTCGTGTCTTGCCGCATCATTGACCCGGATCCAGATTGAGGGAAATGAGTTCTGACTCAAACAATGGGTTTCCATTTTACCATGCCCCTGAGGTGCACTCTTTTCCCAAATCTGAAATGCTTCCACGAATCCAATAGCATGTCGGTTGATAGAATTCCTTTGCTTCGTGTTGAATTACGATCATATTTCTTTCCTGTGTTGTTCCTTGGATTTTCCTCATATAATTGGAAAGACTGGTAGTAAATTTTGAAATCCTTTCTCGCTTTTTTTTGACACAGACTTGACTTAAAAAAAAAATGTAAAGAAATGATGGTGACTCTTGTTTTGATAAATAACATAAGAAAAGACAAAAACATGAATATGTAAATGAAAGAAAAGGGCAATGTCCCATATTCAAAAAGAAAACTTATCTGAATACGACAACCAACTCCAATGAGTATGACATGCATTTTGGATTGAGCTGCCTGATCTTCCTATCCAAACTCCCCATTTGTTGTTGAGTTCGTGCCTTTTTCCACTGAGCCGCTTCTTCAAATCCATTGGACTCATACATCACATTCGACTGACGACATCTAAAAAGACTTTCGCCAACAAATCTCTTTCTTTTCACTTTCCGCCTTTCTCTTAAACTCTCCATCGCCCTACGGTGCCCATGAGGATTTTTACCAATAAGACTCTCATTTTTGTATTTCTCTCAACTCACCATCGCCTTACAGTGCCCACAAAGGTTTTCACCAATAAGACTCTCTCATTTTTGTATTTCTCTCAACTTACCATCGCCTTATGGTGCCTGCAAAGGTTTTCACCAATAAGACTCTCATTTTTGTATTTCTTTCCTGATTTCTTATGATGAGGGAGACAAGCGGTACTTCGCAATGTATCATCATATCCATTGCATGCTTAGCCTTAACACTATCAAAAATTGATCTGAAGGACTTTCTTTGGTTGTAACTTGGCTTTTGGTCAAGGTTAGAAAAGATGGTAAGAGGCTCAAACGATACTTGAAGTGGGGGTGGGACTTACAACTTTTGGAATCGACTCAAACAATGCATTAACTCATGCCCCAGTTTTGTTGACTGGGTGAATCTTAAATCTTTATTTGGTTGGACCGAGACCGAAATAGGGCAGCCTATGTATCTCACTCCTGAGAGAGGAGAATCAGGTCCCACGTAGTTTCATCTGCTTGTTCTTTGTTTTGATTTGATTTTTTTTCTTTTATTTTCGAACTCTTTCTTTTATTCTTATTTTCTTGACATTTATCTTTGACTCTATTTTGATTCCAAAAGAGGGATATGAAAGAAAAATAAACGAGGCTCAAACGGGTAAACAAAGGATGACACAATGTTTGGATGAAAGAATAAAATGCCTTCATCATATCAATCTTCAAAAATGTAAGTACTAAACATGCAATAAACTCAACAAAGGATCAAATATCATACATAGTATCTTTTGACCGCGTCAGAATTGATAGCCATTTCTGCCATTTTGCCTTCAATATCTGTCAAATATAAGGCTCCATTGGGCAACACTTTCTTCACAACAAAGGGACCTTGCCAGTTAGGGGAGAACTTGCCTTTCGCTTCAAACTGGTGAGGAAGGATACGTCTTAATACCAACTGACCAACTTCAAAATTCCTAGGACGGACCTTTTTGTTATACGCACGAGCCATCATCCTCTGATACAACTGGCCATGACACACGGACGTTAGCCTTTTTTCTTCAATCAAACTCAAATGTTCCAGTCGGGTTTTTACCCATTCATCATCATCAATCTCTGCTTCTGCAATGACTCGAAGAGAGGGAATTTCAACTTCTGCAGGGATGACTGCTTCTGTCCCATACACCAATAAATATGGAGTTGACCCTGTTGAAGTACGAACAGTGCTGCGATAACCCAGCAATGCAAATGGCAACTTTTTATGCCACTGTCTAGACCCTTGTACCATTTTTCGCAGTATCTTCTTTATATTCTTATTGGCGGCTTCTGCAGCACCATTGGCCTTTGGGCGATATGGGGTAGAATTTCGATGTGCGATCTTAAACTGTTGACATACTTCTTGCATCAAATGACTATTGAGATTGGCAGCATTATCTGTAATGATCATCTTAGGAATTCCAAATCTACAAATGATATTGGCATGAACAAGAGTGTATTTCAACCATGATTGTCGAGGCTTCTTTTGCATCTACACACCTTAAAAGTCCCAGATCTGGGGTCCTCTTATACAAGATTCCCCCACTTAAGAAAAATCCACTAGCCAAATGCCTAATAGTCCTCTTTTGATCGTTGGTGGCATATGCTGGGTATTCTCCTGACTGAATGTACCGTTTGATATCCAAAAACCAAGGTTCTCCATCGAGCTCTTCTTCAACCGCATTACAGTAAGCATACTGATCACGACTCTGTATATGCACTGGATCGATATAGGCTTTGTTAGGATGATGGAGCATTGAAGACAGAGTGGCTAAAGCATCAGCAATTTCATTACGAATCCTTGGAATATGCCTAAATTTTACTAATACAAACCGTTGACATAGCTCCTGCAAGCATTGTCGATACGGGATGAGCTTCAAATCTCACGTCTCCCAATCGCCTTGAATTTGATGGACGAGCAAATCCGAATCTCCCAACACCAATAATTCTTGGACTCCCATATCAACAGCTAACCTCAAACCAAGAATGTAGGCTTCATATTCTGCCATATTATTAGTACAGTAGAATCGAAGTTGTGCTGTTACCGGGAAATGTTGTCCCGATTCAGAGATAAGAACCGCACCTATTCCGACTCCTTTCATATTGACAGCTCCATCGAAGAATAACCTCCAACCTGGATCAACATTTATAACGACTTCATCGACACACGACACTTCTTCGTCAGGAAAATATGTCTTTAATGGCTCGTACTCTTCATCGATGGGATTCTCAGCAAGATGATCTACCAAGGCTTGGGATTTCATGGCGGTCCGAGTCACATATACAATGTCGAACTCGGTAAGAAATATTTGCCACTTTGCCAATCGACCCGTCGGCATAGGCTTCTGAAAGATATACTTCAAAGGATCCATGCGGGAAATGAGATAAATAGTATAGAATGATAGATAATGCTTCAACTTTTGTGCTACCCATGTTAGGGCACAACACGTCCTTTCAAGAAGAGTATACCTGGCCTCATATGCGGTGAACTTCTTGCTAAGATAATAAATAGCCTGCTCCTTTTTGCCTGTAACATCATGTTGACCCAGGACACAACCGAAAGAATTGTCCATGACTGATAAATACAAGATCAAAGGCCTACCAGACTCCGGGGGTACCAGCACGGGCGGATTTGACAAATATATTTTGATTCGATCGAACGCTTCCTGACATTCTTCAGTCCATTTTGCCGCAGCACTCTTTTTCGGCAACTTGAATATGGGCTCACAAGTGGTTGTGAGTTGAGAAATAAACCTGCTAATGTAGTTCAGTCTACCAAGCAAACTTATCACCTCTGTTCTATTCTTGGGCGGGGGTAAATCCTGAATGGCTTTGATTTTTGAGGGATCCAATTCAATTCCCCGACGGCTGACTACAAACCCCAACAGCTTTCCAGATGGAACTCCAAATACACATTTTGCCGGGTTGAGTTTGAGATTATACCTGCGAAGCCTTTCAAAGAACTTTCTTAAATCTTTAATATGGTCGGCCTAACTTTTTGACTTAATAATCACGTCATCCACGGAGACCTCAATCTCCTTATGCATCATGTCATGAAACATAGTGGTCATGGCTCTCATGTATGTTGCTCCAGCATTCTTCAAACCAAACGACATCACTCGATAACAATAAGTTCCCCATGGTGTGATAAAAGATGTCTTCTCCGCGTCTTCATCATCCATAATGATCTGGTGATATCCGGCATAGCAATCCACAAAAGAGGCAACCTCGTGTTTAGCACAGTTGTCAAACAAAATGTGAATATTGGGCAGTGGAAAATCATCTTTCGGACTTGCTCTGTTCAAATTACGATAATCAACACACACTCGAATTTTGCCATCTTTCTTTGGAACGGGAACAACATTGGATAACCACATAGGATAACGAGACACTCGAATTACTTTGGCTTCAAGTTGTTTCATGATTTCCTCTTTGATTTTAATACTCACATCGGTTTTAAACTTCCTCAACTTCTGTTTGACAGGGGGGAACGCGGGATCAGTTGGCAACTTGTGAGCCACTAATTTTGTACTTAAACCGGGCATATCATCATAAGACCATGCAAAAACATCCTTATAATCAATCAATGCTTGAATCATTCCCTCTTTTAGCTGTGGCAAAACATGTACACTGATTTTAGTTTCCCTAACATCTTCTTGATCCCCTAGATTTATTGACTCAGTTTCATTCAAATTAGGATTCGGTTTGTCTTCAAACTGTTCCAACTCTTTGCTTATTTCTTCTGGTGCTTGTTCTTCATCATATTCCCCATCCTGCTTCATTACATCTTGATTAGTTTGGATTTTAAAATCAGGCTGAAAATTCTGCATGCATGTCATGTCATTAGAATCAGCATAAAGAGAACTGTGTAAGAAAAGAAAAACAAAATATATTAGATACAAAACAAAAGGGACATTGCATTTCTTTAAATAAAGGATAGAAGGGTTTAAACACAGATGCCAACATAACATAAACAAACTAAAAATCCGAATAAAAACCCTGAAATAATTCGGATAAACAGAAAGAAAAACAAAATAGACTACCAAAACCCCCTCCTGACGGGGAGAGGAGTGACTTCCCAATTATTGAGCTGGACAGCTAGACCTATGAATTGCACGTCTGCCATATTGGTACCTTCTCCTGCTTCGACCATATCAACTTCGATACAAAGGTTCTGGAAGTCATCAACCAATTCAACCTCAAATTCTACATGCTTCGTGACACCGCTCTTAACAAATGATTCACTGAGTAGTGGCATTGGGCGAGGGAGTGACCATATTTCCTTTTTCCTTCCCTTGGCTTTCTTCAGATCTTCAGCTGTAGGCTCAAATCCCAGACCAAACGTGCCCACGTTCTCACTCGGACATATGGGATGAACTATACTGTGCAGAGACGCTCCCAAACCCTTTCCTGGCTCAAATCCGTATTTCCAAAGTTCACTCACCATCATGATAGAAGAAGAAGACAATTACGGTCCCGGTATAGCCTGTCATTCAAGGATACGATTCACTGGCACTGTATCAAAAATTTGATAGACGAATGTCTCCTCTACATTATTTGCTTCAATAAGGGACAAGGGAGAATATTCGTAGGCTGACAAATCTCCTTCACCATGAATAACTACTTCTTTCCTGTCATGCTCAAACTTAATCATTTGGTGCAGTGTAGATGCAACCGTCTTGGCCTTGTGGATCCACGACCTTCCCAACAACAGATTGTAAGAGGAGTCTACATTCAATATTTGAAACTCTATGGCGAACTCAACAGGCCCTATGGTCAACATTAGTTCTATTTCGCCAATGGAATTTGATTTTGCACCATCGAAAGCCCTGACACATACATTGTTGGGTCTGATCCTCTCTGCACCAATATTCAGCTTTTGCAAAAGAGAAATATGGCAAATGTTTGCTCCTGAACCTCCATCAATCATAACATGTGTGACATAGAAATCTTCACACTTCACTGTAATGTAAAGGCCCCGATTATGCCCTATACCTTCAACAGGCAATTCATCGTCAGAAAAGCTAATCCGATTGACCTCAAAGATTTTTCCAACCATTTTCTCAAGCTGGTTGACTATAATCTCCCTTGGAACATATGTTTCATTTAATACCTTCAGTAAAACATCACGATGCTCCTTGGAGTGCAACAACAAAGATAAAAGGGAAATTTGAGCAGGGGTTTTCTTCAGCCGGTCTAATATTGAATACTCTGGCAATTTCATCTTTTTCAAAAATTCTTCAGCTTCTTCTTCGGTGATAGGCTTTTTGATAGATGACGGTCCACTCACCGTTGGCTTGGACTTTCTTAAGCTTTCAGGCACGAAACATCTTCCTGACCTAGTCAAACCCCCTACCTCATCTACATCTTCCACTACTTCTTTCCCATGATAGGTCATCACGGTCCGTCCATAATTCCAGGGAATTCTTTTCGTATCAACTATCGGAGGTTGGGTCACCGGTTTGAGGACAATAGGCACTGCCAGTGCTCCTTTCACCGTCAAGGTGGGATGACTCAAAACTCCCACCACTGTCAACTTAGGTTTATCCTGACTCGAATCACCATGCCTTCTGGCGCCTTGTACTGTGATCGGGGGCTTTTTTGTGCTTCCTTGAGCTTTATCTTCTCTCATTCCTTCCTGGCTCAATGACATTGCTTTCAAAGACTCTGCTACATTCACCGATTTCTCCTCAACGGTCTGTATCTTTACAATAGGCTTATAACCCCTCGAAGACTCTTTTCCATCATATATCAATTCTAACATATTGGCTTCAGCATGGGTTGGCAGCGGATTCTGGTTAATGTTTGGACCCTCCGGGGCCTGGACCAGCATCTGATTTGTGTCAATTAATTCTTGGACATCTTTCTTTAAATGCCAGCATTTCTCAATATTATGGCCTGGCATATCAGAACAGTACGCACACCTTAAAGAATAATCGAGATTCCTTGGTGGTGGATTTGAAAGCCTTCCTCGAATTGGGCTTAAAGCCTTCAACTTCCTCAACCTATCAAACAAGCTAGCATATGACTCCCCAAGAGGTGTGAATTGATTTTTGACCGTTTTCTCCTGCTTATACTCGGGCTTAGGCTGAAAAATGGGTCTGGAGGGGTTTTGGTAATTTGGTGGAGCGAATGGGCAATTTTGTGGAGTTTACGCGCGCCACTGCGTGTAAGAAGGGGTTTGGGAATATGGCTGCGCGCTATATACTGGGTAAGGGGGTGGTGGAATGGAATATAAAGGGTTTTGTGGAGGGTAGTAATGGTGGGGAGGAATATATGGAGCTTGGGCGTAGACTTGGGCTTAGGATTGGGGATAGGAGCGACGTGGTCTTTTAGGATAAGAATGGGTTCCGGCTACGACAGTCGCAACATCCTCTTTCTTCTTTTTGCCTCCAAATGCGCCAGATCCACCTTGAATCGCTTGTGTGGTAGCTTTTAATGCAGCAAAACTCACTATTCGACCGGTCTTAATCCCGTCCTCTATCATCTCCCCCATTTTGAGGACTTCCATAAAAGACTTTCCCATTGCCGGAAGTAAATGTTGAAAATAGGTCTCATCCTGCGCCTGAATGAAAACTTCTACCAACTTACTTTCTTTCATTGGAGGTTTTACCCTAGCGGCCTGTTCACGCCACCTTACCGCATATTCCCTAAAACCTTCAGTGCTCTTTTTTTTCATGTTGACCAAAGATTTTTCGTCCGGAATCAAGTCGATGTTGTACTGAAAATATTGAACAAATTTAGAAGCCAAATCATCCCAACTGTTCCATTTATCGATATCCCGATCGATGAACCACTCTGAAGCCAGATCTGAAAGACTCTCGCCAAATAAGGCCATGAGTAGTTCTTCCTTTCCTCCTGCAGCCCTCAACTGGTTGCAATAACGTCTCAAGTGTGCAACAGGATCACCGTGCCCTGCGTACTTCTCGAACTTAGGAATCTTAAAACTGGGGGGCAGGTTGATGTCTGGGAACATGCACAGGTCTTTATAGGAAACACTTCTATAATCTCCGATTCCTTGGAAATTCCTCATAGCTTGTTCTAAACTTTTCAACTTCCGCGCTATGACTTCCTGTTCCTCTGTTGCGACAGGTTTCTTCGTATCAAATGGAAATGCCGGCGGCTGAGTGTACCCATACGGTTCATTCAATTGAAAAGTAGGCTCTGTAGCATAATACTGACCATCTGAAACCTTCAGTTCTGGCTTACTGGAAGACCGAGGAAGCCTCATTGTGGGACGCACAGCATATATGGGAGTTTCATGTGGTGGAGGGGCCACGAATAACGGTATGATCGGTGGCGCTGGCTGAGCAGCTGGTCTTGATTAGGGAGCTGCCAAGGGCACACCAGAATTGCCAGGATAATAATGTCGCGGAGTGAATCCTGGCGCGTGTTCAGGTGACTCAGTAGGAGCAGAGAATTGTGCCTGAGAGAGCGGTGGACAATTAGAGATATTCCCAAGACCTTCAGGAAGCGGAGGAGGAGGCATTCCGCTGGCCCATGCCCGGTGCAAATCTATCAATTGTTGCCTGAGCCTTACTACCTCATCATTGTGTTCTGAACTTTCCTCCCTGTGATCCTGATCCGGGTCAATGAGCGAATTTTCAATCTCGCTGCTAGCCATGGAGAGCTTTGCTTTGGATCTAGTGAAGTATGGATGACTAGCCAGAGTGCTGCAAACCTACCACTGTTATCTGAAAGAACATGCTCATCAAAGACGACATCCGTTAGGATTAGGGTATACCAAAAGCATGGGAATCACATTGGTAAAATTGCCCTAAGTTCATGTTCATTTCTACCAGCTTTCAAGGGTAGCGAAGTCATTTTAACATCATCCCGATTTTATCTACATTTATTTTTATCTACACCTATTATTATTTTTTATTCTTTTTTTTTTTCGTATCAATATCTGCTCTTTTCCTCACGTTATCTACCTTTATTTTATCATTCTTTATGGCTTTTGTTTTCCTTAAAAGAGAAAAAATAATAATGAAAACAACGAAACAAAATGATTAGATCGAACCCAAAAGTAGGTTGCCTACGTATCATGTTGTACATGAATCAGATCTTGCGTAGTTCGGGCAGTTTTGCCAAAATGGTCAATTAAACTCTTTTCTTTCTTGAAACAAAGTGTCAAAAGAATTGACGAAAATCTTTTTTTGTTTTTTTTGTTTTTTAGGTTTAAATCTCTATACAAAATGAAACCCGTGATTACCAAAGAAAAAATCTTTTCGGATTTTCAATTTTTAAATTTCATGTGAAAAAGAAACTTGAAACTATTAAAGAACAATCTTTTTGTAGTTTTCTTTTAGAGATTTATATGAAACACCTACTCTAAGTGAAGAGTGAAGAAAATCTTTTTGAATTTTTCAGATTCCTGTACAACATGAAATCTATGGTTACCAAAGAAAATATTTTTGGATTTTCGATTTTAAATTTCATACGAAAATGAAACTTGAACCTATTAAAGGGAAATATATTTTTTGCTTTCTTTTGAAGATGTACATGAGACACCTACTCTAAATGAAGAGTGAAGAATTTTTTTTTTTTTTTTTTTGAAATAAGATCCCCGAACCTAAAATAGGTTGCCTACGTATCTCACTCCCGAGAGAGGAGAATCAGGGGTGCGTAGTTCATCCAGATTGGACAATTAACGATTAACTAATAAATTGACCCTAACTTAAGAGACACAACAAAAAACAAACGAATAAAAACTATTTTTTTGGATTTTTCAATTAGACACTTTAACTAAGACTGACACCATCCATTATGGAAAAAAATCTTTTTTGGTATTTTTGCTTTTGACAAATACGTAGAAAAAACTTTTTTCTTTTCTTTTTGAATTTACGGTACTTTGAGAAGACAAATGCAAAAATGTAAAAAAATCTTTTTGAGTTTTTGGATCGTGAAGAACAAAAGCCATAAAGAATTCTAAAATAAACTACGACATTCCTTTTGACTCATTCTTTTCGACTCGCTTTCTATATTTTCTTCTTTTTTTAAAAAAAAAAAGAAAAAAAAAAAGCAGTCCGTCAAATGACCACGTTACCCTCAAATATGCAACAGTTAGCACGTAGGGATGCTTTAAAGGTGAGTCTCCTACAAAGGACCGTGTAGGCCCCGCTAGGTCTCAATATGATGCACGTAAGGATGACCTAAAGGCTGACCTACGTTGTGGTTTACTAACAAGGCCGTTCGGGGGAGCATATGGACGATAGTGGCTGCTTTGCTTTCCACCTACTCCATACATCCAACGGCTCCCCCCCCCTAAAATAAAGGTGACTCAACTAGAGTTCGTGCGCACGACGTGCGCTCCGAGACTTGTTGCAGAAAGAAGGCCGAGGGGTGGACTCATGATGACAGATATAAAGCGGTAACACATAAGATAAATACTATAAACAAAGAGCACGAAAATGCACAAAAGCGAAAACAATAACAAAACAATAATCACAAACAATGCTTATACACTCGTAATGCCAAACAAAGCCGATACGACTCAAAAATAAGCTCGAATTTTAAAACGTCCCCAGTGGAGTCGCCAGAGCTGTCACACCCCTATTTTACGTACTCAAAATTCATTTTAAAGTTCGAAAAGAGTTTCATTATTTAAGTGACAAGAATGAAAATTTATTTCGGAAAAAGGATTATTCACATTTTTTTTTTATTCAGAGTCGCCACTTGGCATAATCCGGTGTGCCAAGTCACCTTTGGAAAATCCTTTTCGAAACCATTTGACTCTTAAACTGGTGTGCGAACAGAGATTCCGGCTAAGGAATTCTGTTGACCGAGGGGAGGAGTTAGGCACCCCTCGATCCCGTGGTTCAACCACGGTCGCTTGGCAGAGCGTATCGGCTAAATTGACGTTACAAATGCATAAACCACACAAAAACGCATAAAAAACAATCCATCAAACACATGAAACAAAACAAATCCAAAATTAGTGTCCAGTCCAATTATACAGTCCCAAAAAATAAAAAATGCATAAAAATAAATCCTATTCTAAATTAATTCGAGACTAATGCTCTACCCGACGCCTCGGGCCTTCATCACGAACATCCTCCGGGTACAAGATACTTCGGGGCATTCCCCGGTGAATAAATATATACAGGTACCTCGGGGCATCCCCCGGCCAAATGAATACATTTCTTAGTACGAAAAAAAAACAAACTATTCAACAAAATTTCAAACACTCCACAGAATTTCCAACATTCAACCGAAGCCACAAATCCTAAATTTTGCCTACCCAAACTATATTCGCCTAAACCAATCGTCTTATCAAGATACTACCAAGTTCGATTAACGTTCATTTCGAAGCCAAACAACCAATGAATCAAACTAATCCAAATCACCAATTATACCAAATTTTAATTCTCGCCCCCAAGTCCATTTCAACCATATTTATATTTATACCAACTTAAACCAAAAGTCTTTAATCAACCCAAATTCACCATTTCTATTTCAACGACCCACCATCACTTTCAACGAAATTAAACAACGAGTCCATATCAAAATAACAAACTATCACCAAACAAGACAACATACATTCATCGCCAACAAGAATCAAAACAACACACGAACATCCAAATCGAAATACGAAACATCCCAAATAATGAAAATAGATAAGAGAAAGTGTAGAGTTGAACCTCGATTGAAGCTTTTATTGTGTCGAAATATGTGATAAAAAGACAAAGCCAGATCCAAAACTCTCGATTTGAACCTTGATAACCAACAACTCCAAACTCGATATTGAATTCAACCGGAAAGATTGGAAAAACAAAGACAAAGCCTCAACGATGAATGACCCACAAACCCAAATAGAACTAAAAAAACAACCCAAGATCTCAAATTCGGAATCCCAAACCATCGATTTCCAACCAACCTTGCACGAACCAAACCAACCCGGATAGATTTAAAACCTTAAGAAATAAGAAATATTGAAAGAACCGAGACTGAAATTATGAAAAGTCGAGAAGACCCATACGCGAGATCTCGTCGGAATCAATGGAAAAGCGGGTTGGTTGTTGTTGACGTTGCTGCCGGCGGACAGCTGACGTCGGCATTGTTGTTGACGTTGCTGCCGGCGGATGGCTGACGTCGGCGTTATTGTTGACGTTGCTGTCGGCTGACGGTTGACGTTGGCGTTGTTGCCGTCGCCGGAGAGAGGTCGGATCGGAGAGGCGGCGGTGTTGGCTTCTCTTTTCAGTTTTGGAGAGAGAGAGAGAGTCTAGAGAGAGAAAGTGCTAATTTTTTGTATATCTCCTCATTTTTTTTTGTTCCTCCTCCCTTTATTTTGTGTGTATGTGTGGGTATATATTGTGTTGAGTCTTTTCTTTGTTGACAAGAAAAAGAGAAGGGGGGTGGGGTAACGTGGGGTAGGGGGTAGTGGTGAGGTGTTATCTTTTTATTGGGTGGGTGGTTAGGATAAGATAGGGTTAGTTTTTTTTTGTTATTTTGTGGAGGGATTATCACACGGGTGAGGGTACACAGTAGGATAGGGTAAACAATAGGTAAGAACGATATCGGGGAGGGACGAAATTAGGTGTCTACACATTTTGTTGATATTCATAAGTTGGGTTGAACTTATTGTTAAAAGTTCAAAATTGTAAATACAAAGTTAAAACTTCATTTGATTGTTCATATGTTAATTTGAACATGTGTTTGAAGTTATTGTTCAAAAATACAGATTTTATCAAAACTGAAAAAAAAAAACAATGTAGACATTGAAATTTGTGGACTCTACAAAAAGAGTTCAATTTTGGTTAGAGTTCTTGGTGGCTACTTTACCCTAAATCTACCTTGGTGGCTACTCTTCCTAAATCCTAAATCCCGCTTATTTAAAGGGTAACATATTCCCTGAAGCCGACATCTTGAATATCCCATAAACTGATGGGTATTCGTAAAAAGATCGGGATCTCCAGTATCCCATAAATTCACGGGATATTCATAAAGAGATCAACGATCTGAAAAGTCCCTATAAATTCATGGGATACTCATAAAGATCAAAACTCTCTTCTTGATAATCAAATACATCAAGAAGACAAACCCTCCTTTCATGGAAATCAAATCCAAATGTTCCTACGTTTGAAAAATACGCCACTAACGGCCCTCGAATTACGAAGAAATTCATATCCAAATCTTCATACATTCGAGAAATATGCTGCTGACGGCCCTCGAATAACAGAGAAAATCATGAGAGAAGAATAAAGGGAGGAACAAAATTGTACCCCCATCGTTTATCAATAAAACTGTTGTTTCTTCATATTTTTATTTGTGGTTGAAGTTTATTTTCCATGAATTAAATTATGTTGGATACAAATAATTTTAAGAAAAGTATAAAAATATTTATTTTTGTGCTTGTTTAGTGAAGGAAAACAAATTTATCGTCATTTATAAATCAAGTATTTGGTTAATTTGTATTGAGTTTGATTTTGTGGAGACAAAAATATTTTGATTTCTACTCCCTCGGTTGGAAGAATATAAAAACTTCATCGAGAAATCAGTATGAGAATTCGGTTTGAAGAATATAAAAACTTCACCGATTCGTTAAAATCTTTATATTGGTTTTTGGAGTTTAAAATTTATGGGATTTCACTCTGTTTGAATTTGATTATGATTTGAAGTCTTAAAAACTTCGTCATGTTTCATAGTTCATTCGATTGATGATTTGAAGATATAAAAACTTTATCATTGACTAGAAATGTGTTGGCTAAAGATTAAATTCTTTATTGTTAGTATTTTGAAATACTAAAGAGTATGTCAAAGATTGACAGAAAAATGATGAATAAAACTGAACAATAAATTGATTTGGTTGTGAATGGTGTTGTTCCAACGGCAACCAATGTTGCATCATTAATTCGTTCAGGTATTGCTCCAGCAATGAAAACGATAGAGAAATTAGAAAAATATTTTGGTGTGAACTTTAAAAAAAATGGCAGCAAATGATGTCATTTTTACTAGCCAAACTTGCAATGCAAATGTTCACAAGTATAGATCCTCATATTCTTGAAAAAAGATAATGATTGGAAATTAATTGTTTGATTGGAAAGATCTTATGAGTCATTCCAAGATAGACGATGATAATGAGTTGAACGAAAAATCATCAATGATGATTGCAAATCCTGTTAAGGATGATGCTCCAAATGATAAAAAGATGAAGAAGTCTTCTGAACAAGAGAAAGAGCAGAATAAGAAAATGTTCAAAGGCAATTATACATTTGTAGTGATGTTGGCCACAAAGCTCAAAATAGTCAAGTTCTAAATAAGAACAAGAAAAGAGATTAGATAAACATGTTGGAAACAACTCGAAAGATTGAAAATCTATGTAATATGATCACTGAAAGCAATCTAGTTAGATATCCAAATGAATGGTGGTTTAATTTAGGAGTTGCTAGACATGTTTGAGCGGACAAAGAAGCTTTTGCTACTTATGACCCGTTGTACCCAAAGAAGTGATCTTTATGAAAAATAATACAACAACCAAGGTTGAAGGAATTGGGAAGATATTCCCAAAAGTGACTTCCAGCAAGGCATTGACTCTCAATAATATTCTTCATGTTCCTACTATTAGAAAAAATTTAGTGTCGACAACACTTCTCATTAAAAATGGGTTTAAGTGTGTGTTTATTTTGAAGATAGTTGTAATAAGCAAGAATGAAACATATGTAGGAAAGGGCTACCTCAATGAGGGCCTTTTCAAATTTTATGTAATGGTTGTTGAAATGAAGAAAGCTGATTCTTCTTACTTGCTAGAGTCAAAGGATTTATGGCATAGTCGTTTAGGATATGTCAAGTATAAAACCTTGCAAAAACTGATTAACTTAGAAGTTTTCTCAAACTTTGAGTGCAATAAATTAAAATGGCAAACGAGTGTGGAATCAAAGTATGCTAAGCATCCATGGAAGTCCGTTAAAAGGAATTTCAATCTCTTAGACTTAATACACATTGACATTTGTGATATGAATTCAACACCATCACATGGTGAAAAAAAGTATTTTATAACTTTTATTGATGATTGCACTAGATATTGTTATGTCTATTTGCTAAACAGCAAGGATGAAGCAATAAACGCGTTTAGGCAATATAAAACAGAAGTTGAAAATCAGTTAGAAAAAAAAAAGTTTAAAACAATAAGAAGTGATAGGGGTGGAGAATATGAATCTCCCTTTGCGAAAATATGTGTAGAGAATGAAATTATCCATCAAACAACGGCCCCGTATTCAACTCAATCTAATGGAATTGCGGAAAGAAAAATTGAACCTTGAAAAAAATAATGAATGTCTTACTTATAAGTTCAAGATTACCTCAAAACTTGTGGGGGGAAGCTATCCTTAAAGCTAACCGAATAATCAATAGAGTACCCCATAGTAAGACACAATCAATTTCATATGAAAACCGAAAAAGAAGAAAACCCAACTTGAAATATTTCAAAGTGGGGGAGGTGTCTAGCGAATGTCCTAGTTCCTATGCCTAAAGGGGTAAAGATAAGACCTAAGATGGTGGACTGCGTGTTCACAGGATATACTAAAAGTAGCAAAGAATGTCGTTTTTTGGTTCATAAATACAAACATCCAGATATCAATGAAAATACAATAATTGAATTAGATAATGATGAATTCTTTGAACACATTTATCCATAATGAATAGTCTAGTGGGGGTATAAACGACTTTGAGATGAACCAACTGAGGATGTACATAATGATGAGAATCCAAAACGTAGTACACATCAAAGAACGTCAACTTCGTTTGGATCAGATTTTGTAACATTTCAATTAGAAAATGAGTCTCAAACATTTAAAGAAGTGATGTCAAAGTCAGACTCATCCGTTTGAAAAGAGGCAGTCAATGGTGAGATTGATTCAATCTTAAGCAACTACACGTGGGAATTGGTTAATCTTCCTCCAGTAAATAAACCTTTAGGTTCAAAATAGATCTTCAAAAGAAAAATGAAAACGGATGGTACTATTGATAAATACAAGGCAAGACTTGTAGTAAAAGGCTTCAAACAGAAAGAAAGCCTTGATTACTTGGATACATACTCTCCAGTAACAAGGATAACATTAATTTGGATGTTAATTGCCTTGGTGGCGGTATATGGTCTTGAAATCCATCAAATGGATGTGAAAACAACATTCCTGAATGGAGAATTGGAGGAAAAATCTATATGGAACAACCCGAGGGTTTTGTGGCTCCATGAAAGGAAAATAAGGTATGTAAACTTGTTAATTCGTTGTATGGGCTAAAACAAGCACCTAAACAATGGCATGTGAAGTTTGACCAAACCATGTTGGCAAACAGATTCAAGATAAATGGATGTGATAAATGTGTATACATTAAAGACACTCCAAATAACCAAGTTTGATATGTTGATCACCAGTAGAGACATTTCTGACATAAATGCTACAAGACGAATGCTTGAGAGAAAGTTTGATATAAAAGACCTTGGAGTTGCGGATGTGATCTTAGGAATAAGAATTCATAGAACTCTACAAGGGTTCGCATTGTCACAGTCTTATTACATCAAAAAGGTACTAAATAAATTTAAGTATTTGAAATTTGGAATTGTCTAGACTCCATTGGATGTGAGCTTCACACTTCAAAAGAATGAAGGCGAAAGTGACTCACAATTGGAGTACGCAAGAGTGTCGGGATGTTTAATTATATAATGAATTGTACACGACCAGACATAGCATGTGCTATTAGTAAGTTGAGTCGGTACACGAGTCATCCCAACAAAAATCATTGGGTGGCAATGAAAAGAGTTTTGGGGTATCTTAAATACACTCAAGACTATGCTTTGCATTACAATAAAATAGCATCAGAATTTTTTGGAAGATATTCCTTATTAGCCCAAACTATTGGCACCAATATTCATACACTGTGATAGTCAAGCGGCAATAGGTAGGACAGGGAGCATGATGTGCAATGGTAAATCTTGTCACATACGATGGAGATATAATACCGTTAGAGAACTTCTCTCTAGTGAAATTATTACTATTAACAATGTGAAGTCAAAGGATAATGTATCGGATCCACTTACAAAAGACCTAACTAGAGAAGGAGTTAAGAGGACATCTATGGGAATGGGTTTACGGCCTAAGACAAGTCAGCGTGGCAGTAACTCTACCTAGCAGACTGGAGATCCAAATATCTAGATTCAAGGAGATCAAACAAAGTTGTATCTGACAGGTTCAACATTGTCAATATATCCAACCCATTCTCATGATGTAGACAATGTTTAATAAACAAGGATAAGACTTATGTTGTGAAGTCTTTTAATGATTATATAAATTTGGCAGATTTGACCAAATTATTTAATCTATAGGATTGAACGTTTAAAAATCACCTATGTGAGAGAGAAGTGGAAACTGCTTCAAGGAGAATGTTAGTAAAGGCATGTTCTCTAAGATCTCATGAGACCGGGATATGTTGATGGATGAAACGAATCAAAAGGTGAGAGCCATAAATGGTAAAAGGTTGGTTGTGTGACATGTGTTATCTAGGTGTACATTAAAGCTCGACAGTTCAAAGATATCAAATCTACCTATTGACCAAATGCATCCGATGCATGTTCACTATGGAAAGTTCAAAGAAAAACTCACTTATCCAGATGCAATCAGTTTTTGCTTGATGATCACATACTTGTCCGTAAAGTTTTACAAAGAGTAGTCATTCCCCATTTATGTGGGGGATTGTTGAGTTCAATTGGTGTGAATGGAAAATGAAAAGTTTCTTGGAAGGGACACAACTCTCCGAGTAAAAGACACTATTTCGGGACAAGGTATGACTGTTTGGATGGTTGTGGATGTTCGAAAAAGACACATTTTTTCGAATGGATAGACATGATTGTTCAGAAAGAATACACCTTTTCGGTGAACCATTGCCACCTTTCAAAAGGGGCACTTAATGGCTATATAAACCTACATTTTTTCATAGGTTTAGTATGATTTTTTCTGCACTTGAAAATATTTCTTGTCTTCTAAAATACTTGTTAGGATCGATTAGCAGTTCACACACACAAAATCTATGAAGAGAATGAAGAAAACTAGAGAGAGTTCTTGAGGAGAGAGAGAGAGAGAGGTAATTTCGTGGTAACACCCGTAGGTAACCTCCACGGCGGACAGACTATTTATATTAATGACTTGGAGTATGTACAATTACACAGAGAATGATAATAAAAACGTACAACCTACAATTACCCTTGAACTGCGTGAACAGTAATATATAACAGTACGTCACATATTAATCAGGCTTCACAACCTAACAATACTACGTCTGATCATCTAATTGTTGAGTGAGTTCAAATAGAATTCGATTGTTTAAGGTACCACTACAGTCAGATTGTTAAGCCATTTTATCCTGGGAGGAAAATTTCGAAACCTCGAGTACTTAAGGAGAATTATTTCCTTAAGGACACTCTGTGAATTCGGAGGACTTGGATTTTTCTGCTTCATCTAATTTTCTTTAAAATACTGAAAACACACTTCTTTGAAAGGATATTTTTGAACTTGTGTTGAAGGTGTTAGAAACTTCATAAGTGTTCTTGATTTATTCTTGAACTTGTGTTGAAGTTGTTGTGCCAAAATATAGATTTTTGTATACCCGAAAACAACAACAATCTTAAGGAAATAAGTTTGGAAAAAAAAAATCTTGTTTGGTGAAATTTTCTTTTCACTATAGTTTTTTTTATAATAATCTGTTTTTTTTTTTGTTTCTGGAGATTAAAGCTTTAAGATTTCTACTCCGTTTGAACTTATCAAGTGATTTGAAGAAATAAAATTTTCATCACAAGTTAGAGGTCATTCGATTCACGATTAAAAGTCATAATAACTTCTTTGTTAAACTAGAAACAAAGGGTGTTTAAAGTTGCTACAACTTTATAAGTTCTATTTTGACATACTCAAAATTTACTATCTTGTTGTGACAGGAAAATGACTACTGACAGTCATGTGAATGATATTGCAACGACTGTGTCATCAACTAGTGTTGCCACAATGAGTCGTACGAGTGCTCTGTAGGCAATGGCACCAGCGACGAAACCCATAAAATTTACGGATGTTGATTTTAAAAGGTGGCAATAAAAGATGTCTTTCTACCTTACAACATTATGTCTTCAGAGATTTACATCTGAATAAGCTCCAGAGTTGCCCAAGGAAACTTCTGACCAGGAGCGATTTTTCATTATGGAGGCGTGGAAACACTGATTTTCTATGCAGGAATTATATTCTAAGTTGCCTCCAAGATGACCTATACAACGTGTATAGTGGAACGAAGATGGAAAAAGAGTTGTGAGGTGCGCTAGAAAGAAAATACAAGATTGAGGATGCTGGAACCAAAAAATTCTTCGTTGTAAGATTTCTGGAGTATAAAATGATTGATAGCAAGTCTGTTGTATCCCAAGTACAGGAACTGCAAGTTATCATCCTCGATCTCCTTGCGGAAGGTATGATTTTGGTAAATACCTTAGTTGAAAATGTTAAAAATGTTCTTAATGTTCACATAAACTTTATTGAAGGTCTGGTCATGAACGAGGCATTTCAAGTCGCGATAATAATAGAAAAGTTACCACCTATGTGGAAGGACTTCAAGAATTACTTGAAACATAAGCGAAAGAAAATGATAGTCGAAGATCTAATAGTGAGACTACACATTGAATATGACAACAAATCCATGAAAAGAAGGTCGAGAGAAAATTCTACAATGAATGGAGCAAACATTGTAGAAGACGACCACAACAACTCGATAAAATAAAAGAAAGCTAGACATGAAAGCAATCAACCTAAGAAAAAATTCAAGGTAAAATGCTTTAATTGTGGCAATATTGGCCACAAATCAACAGATTGTCATGCCCCAAAAAAAGGTAAAAAGAAGGACTAAGCAAATATGGCTGAATCCAAAAAAATAGACGATCTGCGTGCCATGCTGTTTGAATGCAACTTGGTGGAAAATCCTCGAGAATGGTAGATGGATTTCGGTTTCACCCGCCACGTTTGTGCAAATAAAGAGTTTTTTGCTACGTTCGCTCCGGCTCAAGGCGAGAAAAAGATTTACATGGTAAACACCGCTACTAGAAAAGTAGAGGGAACAGAAAAAGTATGCTTGAAAATGACTTCAGGCAAAGTGTTGACTCTCAACAATGTCCTGTATGTATCAGAGATAAGCAAGAACTTGATTTCTGTATCACGTCTTGACAAAAATGAATTCAAATTTGTAACTATTTTCGGAAAAGTTGTAATTAGAAAAGGAGAAGTGTACGTAGGAAAAGGCTATCTCACTGAGTGCCTGTATAAAATGAATGTAATGGCTGTTGAAATCAATAAAAGTTCAGTTTCTTCTAACTTGCTTGAGTCTAATGAATTGTGGCATGAATATTTAGGACATGCCAATTATAAAACTTTACGAAAACTAATTAACTTAGAAGTTTAGCCAAACTTTGAGCGCAATACATCAAAATGTCAAACATGTGAGGAATCAAAGTATACTAAGCTTCTTTATAAGTATGTTGAAAGGAATACCAATCCCTTAGACTTAATACACACTGACATTTTTGATATGAAGTCAATACCATCTCGTGGTGGAAAAAAAAAATTTATAACTTTTATTGACGATTGCACTACATATTGTTATGTCTATTTGCTAAATAGTAAGGATGGAGCAATAGATGCATTTAGGCAAATACAAAATAAAAGTTGAATATCAGTTAGAGAAAAAGATCAAAACTATAAGAAGTGATCGAGGCGGAGAATATGAATCTCCCTTTGCGGAAATATGTGTAAAGAATGGAATTATTCATCAAACTACGGCCCCGTATTCACCTCAATCTATTGGAATTGCGAAAATAAAAAAATCAAACCTTGAAGGAAATGATGAATGCCTTACCTATAAGTTTAGGTTTACCGCAAAACTTGTTGGGGGAAGTTATCCTTACAACTAACCGAATACTCAATAAAGTGCCCCATAGTAAGACACAAGCAATTTCATATGAAAAATGGAAAGGAAAGAAATCCAACTTGAAATATTTCAAAGTATGGGTGTCTATCGTAGGTCCAAGTTCCTATGCCTAAAAGGGTCAAGATAGGACCTAAAATGGTGAACTGCATTTTCATAGGATATGCTAAAAGTATCAAAGTATGTCAGTTTTTGATTCATAAATCTAAACATTCGGATATCAATAAAAATACGGTAATTGAATCAGATAATGCTGAATTCTCTGAACACATTTATCTGTATAAAACTAGACATGAACAGTCTAGTAGGGGTCTAAATGACCTCGAGATAAACCAAGTGAGGATGTACATAATGATAAGAATCCAAAACGTAGTACACATCAAAGAACGTCAACTTCGTTTGAATCGAATTTTGTAACTTTTCTCTTAGAAAGTGAGCCTCAAACATTTAAAGAAGCGATGTTGTCATTAGACTCGTCCTTTTAGAAAGAGGCAGTGAATAGTAAATTGATTCAATCTTAAGCAACCATACATGGGAATTGGTTGATCTTCCTCCAGAAAATAAACCTTTATGTTCAAAATGGATCTTCAAAAAGAAAATGAAAACGGATGGTACTATTGATAAATACATGGCAAGACTTGTAGTAAAAGGCTTCAAACAGAAAGAAAGCCTTGATTACTTGGATTCATACTCTCCAGTAACAAGGATAACATCAATTTGGATGTTAATTGCCTTGGCGGCGGTATATGGCCTTGGAATCCATCAAATAGATGTGAAAACAGCATTCGTGAATGGAGAATTGGAGGAAGAAATCTATATGGAACAACCCGAGGGTATTTTGGTTCCAAGAAAGGAAAATAAGGTGTGTAAATTTGTTAAGTCGTTGTATGGATTAAAATAAGAACCTAAACAATGGTATGCTGAGTTTGACCAAACCATGTTGGCAAACGGTGTCAAGATAAATAAATGTGATAAATGTGTATACATTAAACATATTCCAAATCACCAAGTCATTGTTTGGTTATATGTGGATGATATGTTGATTATCAGTAGAGACATTTCTGACATAAATGCTACAAAATGAATGCTCGGGAGCAAGTTTGATATGATAGACCTTGGAGTTGCGGATGTGATCTTAGAATAAAAATCCATAGAACTTCAACAGGGTTGGCATTGTCACAGTCTCATTACATCGAAAAGGTACTTAATAATTTCAAGTCCTTTGAAATTTGGAATTTTCAAGACTTCATTGGATGTGAGCTTCACATTTCAAAAGAATGAAGACGAAAGTGACACACAATTGGAGTACGCAAGAGTAATGGGATGTTTAATATATATAATGAATTGTACAAGACAGGACATAGCATGTCCTATCAGTAAGTTGAGTCGGTATATGAGTAATCACAACCAAACTAATTTGATGACAATGAAAAAAGTTTTGGGAATCTTAAATACACTCAAGACTATGCTTTGCATTATAATAAATATCCCACGGTACTTGAAGGATATAGTGATGCAAATTAGATCACCAGATCAAATGAAGTAAAATCCACGTGTGGATATAATTTACAATAGGGGGAGGAGCAGTCTCTTGGAAATCATCCAAACAAACATGTATTGCTCGCTCTACGATGGAATCAGAATATATCGCATTAGATAAAATCGGTGAAGAAGCAGAATGACTCGAAAATTTCTTGGAAGATATTCCTTATTGGCCCAAACCATTGGCACCAGTATGCATACACTGTGATAGTCAAGCGGCAATAGGTAAGGTAGGGAGTATGATGTACAATGGTAAATCTCGTTACATATGACGGAGACTTAATACCGTTAGAGAACTTCTCTCTAGTGGAATTATCACTATTGACTATGTGAAGTCAAAGGGTAATGTGTCGGATCAACTTACAAAAGGCCTAACTAGAGAAGGATTTGAGAGGACATCCAAGGAAATGGGTTTACGGACTAGGAAAAGTCAGTATGGCGGTAACTCTACCTAGCAGACTGGAGATCCAAAGAGCTAGCTACAAGGAGATCAAACAAAGTTGTGTCTGACAGCTTCAACATTGTCAATATACCCAACCCATTCTCATGATGTAGACAATGTTTAGTAAACAAGGATAAGACATGGTGTGAAGTCTTTTAATGATTATCTAAATTTGGAAGATTTGACCAAATAGTTTAATCTATAGGATTGAACATTTAGAAATCATCCATGTGAGGGCGAAGTGGAAGCCGCTTCAACAAGAATGTTAGTAAAGTCATATTCTCTAAGCTCTTATGAGATCGGGACGTGATCATGGATGAAACGAATAGAACCGTGAGAACCATAAATGGTAAAAGGATGATTGTGTGACATGTGTTGTCTAGGTGTATATTAAAGCTCGACGGTTCAAAGATATCAAATCTATCAATTGACCGAGTGCATCTGATGCATGTTCACTGCAGAAAGTTCAAAGGGAAACCCACTTATCCATATGCAATCAGTCTTTGCTTGATGATCACATACTTGTCCATAAAGTTTTACAAAGAGTAGTCATTCCCCATTCATGTGGGGGATTGTTAGGTTCAATTGGTGTGAATGAAAAATGAAAAGTTGCTTGGAAGGGACAGAACTCTTCGAGTAAAAGAAACTATTTTGGGAAAAAGTATGACTGTTTGGATGGTTGTGGCTGTTCGAAAAAGACATACTCTTTCGAATGGACAAACATAACTTTTCAGAAAGGATACACCTTTTCGGTGAACCATTGCCACCTTTCGGAAGGGGCACTTAATGGCTATATAAACCTGCATTTTTCCACAGGTTTAGTATGAATTTTTCTTCACTTGAAAACATTTCTTGTCTTCTAAAATACTCCCTGTGATCATCTAACTGTTGAGTGAGTTAGAAGAAAACCAGATCGTTTGAGGTACCACTACAGTCGGATTGTTAAGCCATTTTATTCTGAGAGAAAAACTTCACAACCTCGGGTACTTAAGGGGAATTATTTCCTTAAGGACATTCCGTGAATTCAGAGGATTTGGCTTTTTCTGCTACATCAAATTTTCCTTAAGATACTGAAAACATACTTCTTTGCAAGGTCATTTTTTATCTTGTGCTGAATGTGTTGAAAACTTCATAAGTGTTCTTGATTATTCTTGAAGTTGTTTTGTCAAAATACAGATTTTTGTGTATCCGAAACAACAGTTTGTAAATTGGATACTCCTACTTATACATTTGTCATCTGGACCTCTCAACCCATGAAAACACAATATTTTAAATTCCTCTGACCGTTGACCAAGCTTATGTGGCATTGAAGTGTCTGAGTTGGAAACCACGCGTGTAGTCACGCGCCTAGGTGCGAGTGGACATCATTTTTTAATTAAAATAATTCAAAAAAAATTTTAAAAAAAACTTCTCCGCCCCTCCCCCACCCCAGCCCCCCTAAACCTTTCTTCTTTGCCCCACTACAGCCCTTCCACCCCCACCCCAAACCCCGACCACACATAACCTTTGCCTTCTTCGTCGCACCAGTAGTACAGCCCCCCAACCCTTCCCCACCCCCACCCCTAACCCATTCTTTTGCACCACACAATTACAGCCTAACCCCCATAATCATTCTTCTTCCTTTGCACCATTACAACCTCCCACCCCCCGCTACACACACAAAAAAAAAACCTTCTTTTTCCTTTGGATATGCAAAGTTCACTTGGCATGATCAATTCTTATATGCTTGTTTGGAGGAAATTTTATTTAAATCACTTTCTCAATTCAAAACTTTTATATATTTTTAAGATTAAAATTTGAACAAGTGAGTAATAGCAGTTATTGACAAAGGCGGTGACAAAGGGTGTGGGAGTGGATTTGATTGAGTTGGGTTTGAAATTTTTGGTCGTGGAACAGCCGGAGTATCCTCTGCTCAACTTCTCAGCTCCCGAAGAAGAAGAGGAAGAATAAAAAAGAGTCATTAGAGCCCCAGCCACCACCATTTCACTTTTTATTTTATTTTAATTCTCAATTTAAAATTTTCATTTTTTTAATATTTAATTTCTTATGTGGCATTTTAAAAATGATGTGGAATTTAATGTAGCATTTAAAATGACGTGAAAGTTGACGCGGCAGCAATTATGTTACACACACCGAAATAGGGTTTAAAATGTTGAATTTTATTGAGTTGAGGGTTCAGATGACAAAAGAGTAAGTAGAGACGTTCACTTTACTAATCAACACAAGTACACGGATTCACCAAGCTATTTTGCCAAATATTATTTTCCCCTTATTTTACATGTATCACTAAAATCCCTAAAAGTACTAAAAATAGAGCCGACTGAATAATATAGAACAAAATGTTGTACATTTTTTCCTAATTTTTTTTGTATCAGGGTATATATGCGTCATTTTATTACATAGATATATCCGATCAAAATCACAAAATTGAGGGCTAGATTTGCCTCTTCTCCGAAGAAATAGGGACACAAAGTCGACACGACAAATATCTAAAAACTCATTTGCAAAACGAGTGTGATTCTTGTTTGTGAGACTACAGAAACTTCTTATCAAAGAAAGAAATATATGAAACACAAGAACACATACCGACTCCAACATCATTATCAATGTTGACGCAAGTGCAATTGAGGCCTTTAGGTCGCCAACAATTCAAATAATTGTAATTTACATAGTAGAAAATAGCCAGTATAAAACGAGTGCAATTCTTATTTGACTATAAAAACTTCTTATTAAAGAAATATATGAAACAAAAACTTCAAACATTACTAAACTATAAAAATGCAATAATACATCAACTTTAATAGACATACACACCCAACTTAAAATAACAATTCTATGTATTTATTTTTAAAAGCATATTAGAGATAACAACAATGATATTATTAAGCAAAACCAAAATATAATTATCATTTGTAAGAGGGGAAGAAAAATTAGCTAATTTGAAGGATTCTTCACAAGAAATAATATCCAAATTTGCATCTTTAGCATAATATCCCAAATCCCAAAATTGTTTGTATTCCAAATACAATTTTGCTTGTTCTAGAAAAGCCATTGCATCTTCATAATTAATTGAACAATTCCCATAAATATTTCTCAAATTTGAACATTTTTCCTTCAACAAAAGTGAATTAACCTTGTTATTGGTAACATTAATTTGGGAAATTGTCAAATTAATGGTTATATCCTCAAGACTGAACAAATTTGCTTTTTTAGATTTTGGATTTGACCCCAAAATCTCTTCACAAAATGTTTGATTCTTGATTTGTTTACAAACGCTTGGAATAAAATCTCCAAATGAAAAGTTAATTAGAAAAAATAGGTTGAAGAACAAGATTAGTAGTGATAATTTAGAAGACGAGGCCATTTTTTTTTTCTCTTTGGAGTGTGTTTTTGATTTTAAAAAATGCTTGTGTTGTGTAAATTTGTATTGTATTAGTTTTTAATTTTTTTCCTTTTTAGTTGAAATTGTTGAATTTGTGATTGTTGTAAGGTGTAATTATTAATTTTCTTTAAGAAGTATAACCAGATTTGTTGCTTATTTGTTCTTTGATTTCTTTTCTAGAAGAATACAATGTACACAATGTTTTTTTTTTTATAAATCTAATTGGTTAATTTCATGGTTACCCTTTAAAGTATGAAAAATTGGTTTTTTATGTCATTATGACGGTAGGGAGTTGTTCGGATAGTAAGCATCCTTCACTTTCAATTCAAGATTGTGAGTTCGAGTCACCAAATGAGTAAGTATATATATATATATACCAGATTTACTTGAGCGAGTGTAGTTTCACCATCTTTTTACATTTTGATTTTATTTTATTTACTTCTTTTAAAAAAAGAGGTGACGGTAAGTTTACTTGAGTTCGACCTTTGGATCTAAAGATTAGAGTTAAGGATTTTTTTTTTCTCTTTGATGGATCATATGCGATGTAAATTCATAGTAGTCGATTTGGTAGGTTTTGAATATTGAATGGTTACAAAATATTTTGATTAAATGCAATTATCTTTTGAAATTCAACATATTTTCTTTTTAAATTAATAATAATGTTGTCTAAAGAAATGAAACACTTAAATTGAGAGGGTGGATGTATTTATAGAGGGACAAAAGGAAGAATTATGGATACAATGCCTCATTAATCAATAATCAAAATAGTAGAAATAACAGTACAATACTTTGTAAAAAGAAAAAAGAAATAACAGTACAATCAAAAGGCAGACAATGGCTTATTCATTATCTTTAGTTATGACTGACTCTATTTTTCAAAAGCTATTACGTCAAATCATTATTACAAAGAACCATCAAATTTTCCAATAATGTGATATTTTCTTTTAGTTTTAGATATAATAGCTTTTAAAATTCAACATATTTTCTTTTTGTTTTAGATAAAATAGCTTTTGATACATCAAATTTTCCAATAATGTGATACATTATTCTAATCAATTTTCCATTGTATATTACAAAGAACCACCAGCAAGTGTATGAGCAATAACTCTATGATATCACTAAAAGTACTCAACTCATTATTTTGTTGTGTAATTGGATCGAAAGTTATTTTCTTGAACAACTATTGGATTCCCTGCTCCTAAATAGGCCAACACTAAATACTTTGGTCGTATAAGTGTCTATTCATCTGCGCTAGATAACTCAGCATTCAACCAAGTGCATCATTCAGTATTTTTTCAGGATGAGGACTAGAACCCGGTTCGTGGTTGAGTAAACATAATACACTTGTACAATTATGTTTCGGAAAAATGCTAAGATGGAAATCAAACCCAGTTGAGCCCACTGTGCAACCCAAATCAACTGGTGGAACCACTCTAACTTTGTTGCTAGGGGTGCAAATAGAGAAATATATTCACTATTTAAGATATTATGCATAAGAAATGTTAGGGTTTTTGCCTTGATTTTCTTATCAAGTTTAAGTTTTACTTTTCTTATAAATAATACCATAATTACTTTTATTTTTTCTAAAAGGAAAATATAAAACTTTTTCATATTTGGTAAACCTCTTTCTTGGAGGAAAGTTTTTGAAACTCAACCTCCTCATACCATAACACAATAGTATCTACAATGTAGCGGTTTAAGAGTTTTGGTTAGAAGAGATTTTCTCTCTCATTAGTTTTTGTGTTTTTCAAATATTAGGTTTTATAATATGTAGGCCAATTGGCCAAAACATATAATAATTTTATGTTTTTTAGTCTTATTTTCTTTGTTGTTTGATTTATCGTCTCATAGTTTGCAACTAATAGCTTCCGCATCCAGTCGCGGAGCCAAGAAGTTCATTAGGGGGTTCGAAAGTGCACACACAAACTAGCCGAAGGGGGTTCAACATATACAATATATACATAGAAAATAATTTTAACCATGTATAAATAGTGTAATTTTCCATCGAAGGGGGTTCGGATACCCCCTGGATATATGCTAGATCCACCACTTTCCGCATGATGCCCTCTCGATTTCGAACACAACAAGAAATACACATAAAATTTTCTTCCTAGAAAGAGAGTAAGATTATAATCGTCACGTCTATCAACCAACATTAACAACGGAAGTTGGGGCAATGAAAAGTCAAAATTAGCCTTAATTGTTGACTTCCTCCATGAGGTACAAACTGCACCAAAAGTAATAAAATCTTCAATCACTTTAACACGTTTTGCAATCAGATCAATTAGGTCCCTAGGCAATTCTGCCCAGTTTACCGCCATATAGCTCTAATTTGTTATTTATAATTTGTTAACTATTTTTGTTATGGTGAATATCTATCAAGAATATAAATAAGACTTATTTGATATCGATCAGGGTATGAAATATCTATCTTTTAGAGAAAATATTACTCTCTCTCCTCTCTATTAACACGTTATCAGCACGAGTCTCTAACTAATTGAGATTACTTGCTTTCCAATTGAGGTATGTTTGTAGTATCAAAAGTCATTTTCTTGAACAACTATTTAATTAACATTCAACCAAGTGCATCATTTAATATTTTTGCAGGATGGGGGCTAGAAATTAGTTCGTGGTTGAGGAAACATAATGCAATTGTACAATTACATTTCGGGAAAATGCTAAGATGGGAATCAAACCCAGGTGAGCCCACTCGTGCAACCCAAATCAACCGGTGGAACCACTTTTAACTTGGTTGCTAGGGGTGCCAATAGAGAAATATATTCACTATTAAAGATACTAGTTTAGTTGCACGTGCCCCGCACGTGTAACTTTTGATTATTTAAAATTAGACGATTTCATCTATTATGAAGATTTTTAATAAAGTGCAAAAATAAAGAAGACATAAAACGTATTATGAAGGTTTTTAATAAACAAGCAGTTTTGTAAAATAAATAAATCAAGTCCTAATTCTATACAACGCAAAAATAATATACATCACAAATAGTAGTAACACGTATTATACCAATATTTGGGAAACTTTGCAAAAACCAAACTTGTAGATGTAGATGTATGTAGATGTAGATTTGTAGAGTTTTTAAAATCAAATTAGTTAATCTATAATTTTTAAAGTAATGAAAAAAGTATTAGTTGTCATTAATTCTGATAACTTTTAATAAAGAAAGGTTTTACCATAAATATATTTAATTAATTTTTAACTCTTAAATATTAGGAAAAAAATAGTAAAAAGACGATTTTATCTAAAGCAAAGACTTTTAATAATGTGCAAAAAGTTCAAACAACATTTCTAAGGCCTTCAGACTTTTAATATATTATATAGATAGATTATAGATATAGATATATAGAAAATGTGTGTTGCACGTTTATCCCAAATACTTGATACTGATTATTGCAATATATTTTAGAAAATTAGTAAATCCAACAAAACTAACAAAAAAAATAATTATAAATCTACAAAAAGAATAAAGTTACGTTAACTATATCTATAACATTGTTACTATATTTTATTTTTTCTATTTTGTTCGGATTATACACTTAAAAGAAAAAAAAGAAAAAGGAACATAAGACGATAATGCGTTAATCAGCGTAATTCTTGCATATTAATTGTCAAAAAAAAAAAAAAAAACTATACTACATTAATTTTTTGTGCATAATCCAACTTTTAAATATTATAAAAACGAATAATAATTTTGTCTAATGTAAAATTTTGTTTAAAAAGGTAAAAAAGATGAATGATTAATAACTAAAATGGTAACTCAACTATAGACTTTTATTCAAATGAGCATGATATTTAGTTGAATAAAAGTCTTTTAACTCTTCAACTATTCAACTTAACATAGTTAATTTGAATAGGATTGAGACACGAAAAGGTTGGCAAAAAAATATATAATTTAATGATTGATTCACTTAATCTGTTTGGATCTGCCATCTTTTAGTAGATTCATCTTCCAACTCTGTTGACTCTTCCCAGTAATAACTAGTTTCTTTTAGATACTTAATTTTACAGGCAAATTCATCGGTATCCCCCTAAACTTGGCACGATCTTTCACTTTGGCACCTCAACTGGACGTTGTTCACTTTTGACACCTCAAGTAGCCATAAACTGTATCACTTCGGCACCTTTTGTTGATTCAGCAAAGAGAGTGTATTACACTCGCTTTTGGGCGCACTTCAAGAGTATTTTTGTAATTTGTGAGGCATTTTTGTAATTTTTTCATCTTTAAATTTTTTTAAAATTATACATAAAGATTTTTAAAATTTCATCTTCTCCACACAATTTTTCTTTACCTTAACCTCCATTAATGGAGGTTGAATTTTTCAAGAATCAATGGAACACACTACCACACTAACAACAACCAAATTACACCCAAAACAGCAACCCGAATTTCTCCTCTTCTACCCACGACTAAGGCTGTCAGGTGGGCCGGGCCGGTCCAACCCGGAACTGGCCCGTTAAAGTTAGCCGGGTTGTGGTCTGGGCCGGGTTCGGGTTGGGGTAAGGTGGGCCGGGCTCAACAATAATTTTTTTAAAAACAATCCTAACCCGGCCCACTTAACCCAACCCGGTCAAACCCACCTAAATCCGGTCAAACCCGGTTAAAAATCCAGTCAAACCCGGTCAAAAATGAAAAAAAAAAAAATCAATATACACTATATATACCCACCTATATACATTTTAAATACGTTAAACAATATATATACACTATATATATAGTATATACTACATTAGAATTTAAAAAATATATACACATATAGACAATTATACATATATATGTACCATTCAATGTATATGTGCTACTTTAAAGTTTAAATAAAATATACTACAATATATATACATTACAATATATATATATAGTTATATACTAGTTTATAAAACATATACACATGTATACGTTAAATATACACTCTATAGAAGATATATTCACATATATACGCTCTATTCAATGTATATGTACTACTTTAAATAAAATATACTACAATATATATACATTATAATATATATATATATATAGTTATATACTAATTTATAAAACATATACACATGTATACATTAAATATATTTGTCTATATAAGATATATACACATATATACTACAATATATATAGCTATATACTAATTTATAAAACATATACACACGTATACATTAAATATACACTTCTATAGAATATATATACACAAATATACTCACTATTCAATATATATGTACTACTTTAAATAAAATATACTACAATATATATATACTACAATATATATATATATATATACATATAGTTATATACTAATTTATAAAACATATACACATATATACGTTTATAGAAGATATATATACATATACACGCAACATTCAATATATATGTACTACATTAAATAAAATATACTACAATATATATATACTACAATATATATATAGTTATATAGTTATATACTAATTTATAAAATATATACACATGTACACGTTAAATATATACGTCTATAGAAGATATATACACATATATACGCACCATACAATATTATGTAATACTATAAATAAAATATATTACAATCTATATACACTACAATATATACACACACTATAAATATAGTTATATAGTAATTTATAAAACATATACACACGTATACGTTAAATATATACTACTTTAGAAGATATATACATACATATACCTACCATTCAATATATGTACTACTTTAAATAAAATATACTACAACATATATACACTACAATATATGCACACACTATATATATAGTTATATACTAATTTATAAAATATATACACATGTATACGTTAAATATATACGTCTATAGAAGATATATACACATATATACGTACCATTCAATATATATGTACTACTTTAAATAAAATATACTGTAATATATATATGTATGTATGTATATATATATATATATATATATATATATATACTACAATATATAATTATATATATAGTTATATACTACAATATATAATTATATATATAGTTATATACTAATTTATAAAACATATACACATGTATACGTTAAATATACACATCTATAGAAGATATATACACATGTATACGCACCATTCAATGTATATATACTACTACTAATAAAATATACTACAATATATATAGATATAGTTATATAACAATTTATAAGACATATACACATGTATACGTTAAATATACACGTCTATAGAAGATATATTCACATATATACACTCTATTCTATGTATATGTAATACTTTAAATTAAATATACTACAATATATATACATTACAATATATATATAAATATATAGTTATATACTAATTTATAAAATATATACACATGTATACGTTAAGTATACACTTCTATAAAAGATATATACACATGTATACGCACCATTCAATGTGTATATACTACTACTAATAAAATATACTACAATATATATACATTACAATATATATAGATATAGTTATATACTAATTTATAAAACATATACACATGTATAAGTTAAATATACACGTCTATAGAAGATATATTCACATATATACACTCTATTCTATGTATATGTAATACTTTAAATTAAATATACTACAATATATATAGATATAGTTATATACTAATTTATAAAACATATACACATCTATGCGTTAAATATACACGTCTATAGAAGATATATTCACATATATACACTCTATTCTATGTATATGTAATACTTTAAATTAAATATACTACACTACGTATACATTACAATATAAATAGATATAGTTATATACTAAGTTATATACTAAGTTATATACTAATTTAAAAAAACCCAAAAATTAAAAAAAAAAAAAAAATGATTCCGGGCCGGGCCGGTTAACCGACGGGCCTGAACCGGGCTTGATCCGGGCCGAGTTAACCGGGCCCAAATAAAAAAAGAATCGGCCCGGGACCCGAAACCCTAAAGCCCTAGGGATTACCGGGCCGGGTCCTTTAAGTGGGCCGGGTAGGGTCAGGTCAGTCCGGCCCACTTGACAGGCTTACCCACGACATCATTAACACTCAAAAGAAAAAAAAAATATTCATTCCATCAACCCAGACAAAGAACACAGCAAAATACTCCTTTCTTTTCCATTTTCTTTTACCTATTGAACAGACACATACGACTTTAATAAAAAATACCCAAATTAATATTTCTCCAAAACTCCTAAAAAAATGCAAAGAATCACTAAAAATTCAATGATTTACTTCTTTGGTGAATTTTATCAAACACAAAGCGTGCAAAGAAAAGTAAAATTATTTAGGAGGGCAAATGCAATTTTTTTTTACTTTTTCACAAGGATAGTGGATTCTTTACTAGTAGGAAAGAATCAATGTAGATCTGAAATTCATCCTTCTCTGTATTTCATTATATATCTGGAATTCGTGAAGCTATTAATGTAGATCTATTATTGTTAGAGAATGAGGAGGTATGTTTATGATTATTGAAAAGTTCAATCTCCATTAATGGAGGTTTAAGTTGAAAAAAAGTTGGGTGGAGAAGACAATGTGGGGGGGCTTTTTGTAATTATTTAGGGAATAAAACATGTGTCTTTAATTCATTGGATATAATTGTCATGTATTTTGGCCTTTTTTTTAAAGAAAATTAATTGTGTGTATATATAATGATGTGGCAATGTAAAATTAGATGGCACAAATTAATTGGTCGGGTAATCCACGTTGGCAGCGAGTGAGATCCACGCACCAGAGCTAATGTCGAAAGGTGCCAAAATGACATGTTTTATAGCTACTTGAGGTGCCAAAAGTGAACAACGCCCACTTAAGGTGTCAAAGTGAAAGATGGTGCCAAGTTTAGGGGGCCGTCGATGGATTTCGCCTAATTTTACTATACATTTTCATTTTTTCCAACTAAATGTCCCATAGACTCTTGAATTTGTTTGTCAATCCTTAGAGAAAAAGTTATGACACTTTTACTAATGGTATTATGCTACATGCATTTGAATCAAAATTTATTTGCCGATGAAATGAAATATTATAAATTATGTCTAAATAATTAATTCGTTAAATCAATTCTCTACATGATACGTCCATGAAATGGATGTCGAATGTGCATGCTTTACCTTACAATAGATATACTGCAAAAAAATATAGAATCAACGATACAGAAAAAAAAGTGTCTCAGAAGATATTTCATAAAATTGAAACTATACAAAAAAAGAAAGTGCTAGTTGAATTTCAATGGCTCCACCATCAAATTTTCCAATAATATGATACATTATTCTAATCAATTTTCCGTTGTATTACAAAGAACCACCAACAAGTATATGAGCAATAACTCTTATACTCATTATTTTGTTGTGTAATTGGAGAAGTCATTTAGGATAGAAAGTCATTTTCTGGAACAACTATTGAATTCCCTGCTCCTAAATAGGCCAACACGAAATATTTTTGGTCGTATAAGTGCTTTTTCATCTGTGTTAGATAATTCAGCATTCAACCAAATGCACCATTCATTATTTTTGCAGGTGGGGGGTAGAACTCGGCTCGTGTTTGAGGAAACATAATGCAATTGTACAATTACATCAGACAATTGCATATAGATCACTCACCTTGATCTCCTATTTCATTATCTGGGCCATAAACTGGTTTAATATCTATGGTAGGTAAATAGAAGACACATATGGTCGTATTCCTATTGTCTCTAGGTCACAACAAGCCAAATAATTGGAATTTACATAGTAGGAAACTGTGAGTACATAATCTAACGTGACAGAAGGACTGACAGATAAGACAGCTCTGTTTATGGAGTGATATTGCTCTCTTCTTTCACGAGAAGGAAATCTCCTTTCCGCTAAAGCCCCTAACTCTTTTTCGAGAGGAAGTTGTATACTGACGCGAGAGAAAGGATGCAACAAATTCATCTCCTTAGTGTTAATATTTGCAGTGCAGATCCATCCCTCTGTTGGAGAACATTGTCGATTTATAACTTCTGGGAGAAATACACGTGAAACTTTCTTCCTAGAAAGAGAGTAAAATTCTCGATAATAGTCATATCTATCAGCCAATATTAACAACGGAAGTTGAGGCGATAAAAAGTCAAAATTAGCGTTAATTGCTGAATTTCTCAATGAAGTACAAACAACACCAAAAGTAATAAAATCTTCTATCACTTTAACACGTTTTACAATTAGATCAATTAGGTCCCTAGGCAATTCTGCCCAGTTTACTGCCATTAGATCTAAGAAAAAGAGAAGCTTTATAATTTGTTAACTATTTTTTTTTTATTACATACATTTAATTGTATATATACTTGTAAATATATTCCTATAAGGATTTGGAATGCAAACAAACCTAAATATTTCCGTGTAAGTTCAACATATTAGCTGGACATCTTTACGATTTGTTACATTGAAAAATAACTTAAATATACACCTTACAAAGTAATTACAATAATCCCAACTAATTATGTTGAATGTATCGGGAGCTAATTATGTATTTTGACAGATTCAAAATCAGAAAAATGTATCTTCGTTGGATGTATTGGGGAGCTAATTATGTATCTCGACAGACCCGAAATTGAGATTTTTAGGAATTATGCAAAATATCAAAATTTTCTGTAATTAAACTCCAAACTGTTAGGATTTATGTTGTTTGCTTATAGTAGACATAATTAACTAGTTCAATTAGTTCGCAAAATTGACATGTAGATACAAGTCCTGTTTAATATTGGTATCTTTTTAGTCAAGACATAAAGATGAGGTATGTGTACATTCTACCTTCCTATGTCCGACGGAATAATAGGGGCCAAAATATAATGGCAAAATAGCTCGGTGGACCTTTGTACCTGGTCTGGTTTGTGTTGGGTTCAATTGGTGTGAATGAAAAATGAAAAGTTGCTTGGAAGAGACACAACTCTTAAAGTAAAAGACACACTAAGTCGGGAAAAGGTATGACTGTTTGGATGATTATGGTTGTTCGAAAAAGACACTCTTTCGAATGGACAGACATGACTGTTCAGAAAAGATACACCTTTCTGGTGAACCATTGCCACCTTTCGAAGGGGAACTTAATATCTATATAAACCTGCATTTTCCCACAGGTTTAGTATGAATTTTTCTGCACTTGAAAACATTTCTTGTCTTCTAAAATACTCTAACTTTGTTGCTAGGGGTGCAAATAGAGAAATATATTCACTATTTAAGATATTATGCATAAGAAATGTTAGGGTTTTTGTCTTGATTTTCTTATCAAGTTTAAGTTTTACTTTTCTTATAAGGAAAATAAAAATAATACCATAATTACTTTTATTTTTTTTAAAAGAAAAATATAAAACTTTTTCATATTTGGTGAACCTCTTTCTTGGAGGAAAGTTTTTGAAACTCAACCTCCTCATACCATAACACAATAGTATCTACAATGTAGTGGTTTAAGAGTTTTGGTTAGGGGAGATTTTCTCTCTCATTAGTTTTTGTGTTTTGTAAATATTAGGTTTTATAATATGTAGGCCAATTGGCCAAAACATATAATAATTTTATGCTTTTTAGTCTTATTTTATTTGTCGTTTGATTTATCGTCTCATAATTTGCAACTAATAGTTTCCGCATGCAGTCGCGGAGCCAAGAAGTTCATTAGGGGGGTTCGAAAGTGCACACACAAACTAGCCGAAGGGGGTTCAACATATACAATATATACATAGAAAATAATTTTAACCATGTATAAATAGTGTAATTTTCCATCGAAGGAGGTTCGGATACCCCCTGGATATATGCTAGATCCGCCACTTTCCGCATGATGCCCTCTCGATTTTGAACACAACAAGAAATACACATAAAATTTTCTTACTAAAAAGAGAGTAAAATTCCTGATAATCGTCACGTCTATCCGCCAACATTAACAACAGAAGTTGGGGCAATGAAAAGTCAAAATTAGCCTTAATTGTTGACTTCCTCCATGAGGTACAAACTGCACCAAAAGTAATAAAATCTTCAATCACTTTAACACGTTTTGTAATCAGATCAATTCGGTCCCTAGGAAATTCTGCCCAGTCTACCGCCATATAGATCTAATAAAAAATAAAGAATCTTTATAATTTGTTAACTATTTTTGTTATAGTGAATATCTATCAAGAATATAAATAAGATTTATTTGATATCGATCAGAGTATGAAATATCTATCTTTTAGAGAAAAAATTAATCTCTCTTCTCTCTATTAACACGTTATCAGCACGAGTCTCTAACTAATTGAGATTACTTGCTTTCCAATTGAGGTATGTTTGTAGTATCAAGTCATTTTCTTGAACAACTATTTAATTAACATTCAACCAAGTGCATCATTTAATGTTTTTGCAGGATGGGGGCTAGAAATTAGTTCGTGGTTGAGGAAACATAATGCAATTGTACAATTACATTTCGGGAAAATGATAAGATGGGAATCAAACCCAGGTGAGCCCACTCGTGCAACCCAAATCAACCGGTGGAACCACTTTTAACTTGGTTGCTAGGGGTGCCAATAGAGAAATATATTCACTATTTAAGATACTAGTTTAGTTGCACGTGCCTCGCGCACGTGCAACTTTTGATTATTTAAAATTAGACAATTTAATCTATTATGAAGGTTTTTAATAAAGTGCAAAAATAAAGAAGACATAACACCTATTATGAAGGTTTTTAATAAACAAGTTGTTTCGTAAAATAAATAAATCAAGTCCTAATTCTATACAACGCAAAAATAATATACATCACAAATAGTAGTAACATGTATTATACTAATATTTGGGAAACTTTGCAAAAACCAAACTTGTAGATGTAGATGTATGTAGATGTAGATTTGTAGATCTTTTAAAATCAAATTAGTTAATCTATAATTTTTAAAGTAATGAAAAAAGTATTAGTTGTCATTAATTCTGATAACTTTTAATGAAGAAAGGTTTTACCATAAATATATTTAATTAATTTTTAACTCTTAAATATTAGAAAAAAATAGTAAAACGACGATTTTATCTAAAGCAAAGACTTTTAATAATGTGCAAAAAGTTCAAACAAAATTTCTAAGGCTTTCACACTTTTAACATATTATATAGATAGATTATAGATATAGATATATAGAAAACGTGTGTTGCACGTTTATCCCAAATACTTGATACTGGTTATTGCAATATATTTTAGAAAATTAGTAAATCCAACAAAACTAACAAAAAAAAATTATAAATCTACAAAAAGAATAAAGTAGACGTCCACTATAATACATTAACTATATCTATAACATTGTTACTATATAAAAAAAGAATAAGGAACATAAGACGATGATGCGTTAATCAGCGTAATTCTTGCATATTAATTGTCAAAAAAAAAAAAAAACGATACTACATTAATTTTATGTGCATAATCCAACTTTTAAATATTATAAAAACGAATAATATTTTTGTCTAATGTAAAATTTTGTTTAAAAGGGTAAAAAAGATGAATGATTAATAACTAAAATGGTAACTCTATAGACTTTTATTCAAATGAGCATGATATTTAGTTGAATAAAAGTCTTTTAACTCTTCAACTATTCAACTTAACATAGTTAATTTGAATAGGATTGAGACACGAAAAGGTTGGCAAAAAATTATATAATTTAATGATTGATTCACTTAATCTGTTTGGATCTGCCGCCTTTTAGTAGATTCATCTTCCAACTCTGTTGACTATTCCCAGTAATAACTAGTTTCTTTTAGATACTTAATTTTACGGTCAAACCCATCGGTAGCCCCCTAAACTTGGCACGATCTTTCACTTTGGCACCTCAACTGGACGTTGTTCACTTTTGACACCTCAAGTAGTCATAAACTGTGTCACTTCGGCACCTTTTGCTGATTCAGCAAAGAGAGTGTATTACACTCGCTTTTGGGCGCACTTCAAGGGTATTTTTGTAATTTTATCATCTTCAAATTTTTTTAAAATTATACATAAAGATTTTTAAAATTTCATCTTCTCGACAAAATTTTTCTTTACCTTAACCTCCATTAATGGAGGTTTAATTTTTCAAGAATCAATGGAACACACTACCACACTAACAGCAACCAAATTACACCCAAAACAGCAACCCAAATTTCTCCTGTTCTACCCACGACATCATTAACACTCAAAAGAAAAAAAAAATATTTATTCCATCAATCCAGACAAAGAACACAGCAAAATACTCCTTTCTTCTCCATTTTCTTTTATCTATTGAACAGACACATACGACTTTAATAAAAAATACCCAAATTAATATTTCTCCAAACGTCCTCAAAAATGCAAAGAATCACTAAAAATTCAATGATTTACTTCTTTGGGGAATTTTATCAAACACAATGCGTGCAAAGAATATATGTGATTAGACTTGATTTCAGTAAACTTAGAGGAATCAATGCAAATTGCTCCATTAAGGCCCAGAGAGACTGCGTAATCTCCCAGCGTGTGAATCTCCTTCAATCCAACCTTACTTACATCTATTTCAAATACTTCAAACGTATCACCGCCTTCTGCTTTATAGAATCGCTAAATATTTAACAGTGCCTCTGATAACTCGACGAGGTATCCTAGCTTTCCAAAATCCAAATATTATATTTTCAAAGTGAACGAGCACGGTTGCTTTAACTTCAATTGGTTGAGGAGTGCTAGGCCCTGGAACCCCAAAAACCCAAATTTTTTCACTATAAGTAAGACAATAAAATTGTCCTCTATGATTTCCACCACGGTGATCAAAGTCAACATATATCCAGTTGAGGTCTCCAGGTCACAACAAGCCAAATAATTGGAATTTACATAGTAGGAAACTGTGAGTACATAATCTAACGTGACAGAAGGACTGACAGATAAGACAGCTCTGTTTATAGAGTGATATTGCTCTCTTCTTTCACGAGAAGGAAATCTCCTTTCCGCTAAAGCCCCAAACTCTTTTTCGAGAGGAAGTTATATACTGACGCGAGAGAAAGGATGCAACAAATTCATCTCCTTAGTGTTATTATTTGCAGAGCAGATCCATCCCTCAGTTGGAGAATATGGTCTTGAAATCCATCAAATGGATGTGAAAACAACATTCCTGAATGAGAATTGGAGGAAAAATCTATATGGAACAACCCGAGGGTTTTGTAGCTCCAGGAAAGAAACATAAGGTGTGTAAACTTGTTAAGTCATTGTATGGACTAAAACAAGCACCTAAAAAAATGGTATGTGAAGTTTGACCAAACCATGTTAGCAAACAGATTCAAGATAAATGGATGTGATAAATGTGTATACATTAAAGACACTCCAAATAACCAAGTTTGATATGTTGATCACCAGTAGAGACTTTTCTGACATAAATGCTACAAGACTAATGCTTGAGAGCAAGTTTGATATAAAAGACCTTGGAGTTGCGGATGTGATCTTAGGAATAAGAATCCATAGAACTCTACAAGGGTTCGCATTGTCACAGTCTCATTACATCAAAAAGGTACTTAATAAATTCAAGTATTTGAAATTTAGAATTGTCAAGACTCCATTGGATGTGAGATTCACACTTTAAAAGAATGAAGGCGAAAGTGACTCACAATTGGAGTACGCAAGAGTGTCGGGATGTTTAATTATATAATGAATTGTACACGACCAGACATAGCATGTGCTATTAGTAAGTTGAGTCGGTACACTAGTCATCCTAACAAAACTCATTGGATGGCAATGAAAAGAGTTTTGGGGTATCTTAAATACACTCAAGACTATGCTTTGCATTACAATAAATATCTGGCGGTACATGAAGGATATAGTGATGCAAATTGGATCACCGGATCAAATTAAGTAAAATCCAAGAGTGGATACGTATTTACAATAGGTGGAGGAGCAGTCTCTTGGAAATTATCCAAACAGACATGTATTGCTCGCTCTACAATGGAATCAGAATTTATCGCATTAGATAAAGCCGGTGAAGAAGCAAAATGGCATCAAAATTTCTTGGAAGATATTTCTTATTGGCCCAAACCATTGGCACCAATATGCATACACTGTGATAGTCAAGCGGCAATAGGTAGGACAGGGAGCATGATGTGCAATGGTATATCTCGTCACATACGATGGAGACATAATACCGTTAGAGAACTTCTCTCTAGTAAAATTATTACTATTGACTACGTGAAGTCAAAGGATAATGTATCGGGTCCACTTACAAAAGACCTAACTAGAGAAGAAGTTGAGAGAACATCTGTGGGAATGGGTTTATGGCCTAAGACAAGTCAGCATGGCGGTAACTCTACCTAGCAGACTGGAGATCCAAAGATCTAGCTTCAAGGAGATCAAACAAAGTTGTATCTGACAGGTTCAACATTGTCAATATACCCAACCTATTTTCATGATGTAGACAATGTTTAATAAACAAGGATAAGACTTATAGTGTGAAGTCTTTTAATGATTATCTAAATTTGGCAGATTTGACCAAATAGTTTAATCTATAGGATTGAACATTTAGAAATCACCTATGTGAGAGCGAAGTGGAAACTGCTTCAGGGAGAATGTTAGTAAAGACCTATTCTCTAAGCTCTCATGAGACCGGATGTGTTCATGGCTGAAATGAATAAAATGATGAGAACCATAAATGGTAAAAGGTTGGTTGTGTGACATGTGTAATCTAGGTGTACACTAAAGCTCGACAGTTCAAAGACATCAAATCTACCGATTGACCAAGTGCATCTAATGCATGTTCACTACGGAAAGTTCAAAGGAAAACTCACTTATCCAGATGCAATCAGTATTTGCTTGATGATCACATACTTTTCCGTAAAGTTTTACAAGGAGTAGTCATTCCCCATTTATGTGGGATATTGTTGAGTTCAATTGGTGTGAATGGAAAATGAAAAGTTGCTTGGAAGGGACACAACTCTCCGAGTAAAAGACACTATTTCGGGACAAGGTATGACTGTTTGGATGGTTGTGGATGTTCGAAAAAGACACATTTTTTCGAATGGATAGACATGACTATTCAGAAAGGATACACCTTTCCGGTGAACCATTGCCACCTTTCAAAAGGGGCACTTAATGGCTATATAAACCTACATTTTTCCATAGGTTTAGTATGATTTTTTCTGTACTTGAAAATATTTCTTGTCATCTAAAATACTTGTTAGAATCGATTATCAGTTCACACACATAAAATCTATGCAGAGGATGAAGAAAACTAGAGAGAGTTCTTGAGGAGAGAGAGAGGTAATTTCGTGGTAACAATCGTAGGTAACCTCCACGGCGGACAGGCTATTTATATTACTGACTTGGAGTATGTACAATTACATAGAGAATGAGAATAAAAAGGTACAACCTACAATTACACTTGAACCGCGTGAACATTAATATATAACAGTACGTCACATATTAATCTGGCTCCACAACCTAACAATACTATGTGTGATCATCTAACTGTTGAGTGAGTTCGAATAGAATCCGATCGTTTAAGGTACCACTACAGTCAGATTGTTAAGTCATTTTATCCTGGGAGGAAAATTCCACAACCTCGATTACTTAAGGAGAATTATTTCCTTAAGGACACTCTGTGAATTCGGAGGACTTGAATTTTTCTACTTCATCTAATTTTTTTTAAAATACTGAAAACACACTTCTTTGAAACGATATTTTTGATCTTGTGTTGAAGGTGTTAGAAACTTCATAAGTTTTCTTGATTTATTCTTGAACTTGTGCTGAAGTTGTTGTGCCAAAATATAGATTTTTGTATACCCGAAAACAACAACAATCTTAAGGAAATAAGTTTGGAAAAAGAAAATTCTTGTTTGGTGAAATTTTCTTTTCACTAAAGTTTTTTTTTATAATAATCTGTTTTGTTTGGTTTCTGGAGATTAAAGCTTTAAGATTTCTACTCCGTTTGAACTTAACAAGTGATTTGAAGAAATAAAATTTCCATCACAAGTTAGAGGTCATTCGGCTCACGATTAAAAGACATAAAAACTTCTTTGTTAAACAAGTAACAAGGGGTGTTTAAAGTTGCTACAACTTTATAAGTACTATTTTGACATACTAAAAATTTACTATCTTGTTGTGACAGGAAAATGACTACTGACAGTCATGTGAATGATGTTGCAACGACTGTGGCATCAGCTAGTGTTACCACGATGAGTCGTACGAGTGCTCCGTAGGCAATGGCACCAGCGACGAAATCCAAAAAAATTACGGATGCTGATTTTAAAAGGTGGCAACAAAAGATGTTCTTCTACCTTACAACATTATGTCTTCAGAGATTTACTTCTGAAGAAGCTCCAGAGTTGCCCAAGGAAACTTCTGACCAGGAGCAATTTTTCGTTATGGAGGCATGGAAACACTCTGATTTTTTATGCAGGAATTATATTTTAAGTTGCCTCCAAGATGACCTATACAACGTGTATAGTGGAACGAAGATGGAAAAAGAGTTGTGAGGTGCGCTAGAAAGAAAATACAAGATTGAGGATGCTGGAACCAAAAAATTCTTCGTTGTAAGATTTCTGGAGTATAAAATGATTGATAGCAAGTCTGTTGTATCCCAAGTGCAGGAACTGCAAGTTATCATCCTCGATCTCCTTGCGGAAGGTATGATTATGGTAAATACCTTAGTTGAACATGTTAAAAATGTTCTTAATGTTCACATAAACTTTATTGTAGGTTTAGTCATGAACGAGGCATTTCAAGTCGCGATAATAATAGAAAAGTTACCACCTATGTGGAAGGACTTCAAGAATTACTTGAAACATAAGCGAAAGAAGATGACAGTCGAAGATCTAATAGTGAGACTACACATTGAATAAGGCAACAAATCCAGGAAAATAAGGTCGAGAGAAAATTCTGCAATGAATGGAGCAAACATTGTAGAAGACGACCACAACAACTCGAAAAAATAAAAGAAAGCTGGACATGAAACCAATCAACCTAAGAAGAAATTCAAGGGAAAATGCTTTAATTGTGTCAAGATTGACCACAAATCAACAGATTTCCGTGCCCCCAAAAAGGCAAAAAGAAGGACTAAGCAAATATGGCTGAATCTAAAATGAAATAGACGATCTGTGTGCCATGCTGTTTGAATGCACCTTGGTGGAAAATCCTCGAGAATGGTAGATGGATTTTGGTGTCACCCGCCATGTTTGTGCAAATAAAGAGTTGTTTGCTACGTTCGATCCGGCTCAAGGCGAGGAAAAGATTTACATGGCAAACTCCGCTACTGCAAAAGTAGAGGGAACAGAAAAGGTTTGCTTGAAAATGACTTCAGGCAAAGTGTTGACTCTCAACAATGTCCTGTATGTACAAGAGTTATGAGAGAACTTGATTTCTGTATCACTTCTTCACAAAAACGAATTCAAATTTGTAACTATTTTTGAAAAAATTATAATTAGAAAAAGGGAAGTGTACGTAGGAAAAGGTTATCTCACTGAGTGCCTATATAAAATGAATGTAATGACTGTTGAAATCAATAAAAGTTCAGTTTCTTCTAACTTGCTTGAGTCTAATGAATTGTGGCATGAATATTTAGGACATGTAAATTATAAAACTTTACAAAAACTAATTAACTTAGAAGTTTTGCCAAACTTTGAGTGCAATACATCAAAATGTCAAACATGTGAGGAATCAAAGTATGCTAAGCATCTGTATAAGTAAGTTGAAAGGAATGTCAATCCCTTAGACTTAATACACGCTGACATTTGTGATATGAAGTCAACACCATCTCGTGGTGGAAAAAAATATTTTATAACTTTTATTAATGATTGCACTACATATTGTTATGTCTGTTTTCTAAATAGTAAGGATGGAGCAATAGATGCGTTTAGGCAATACAAAATAGAAGTTGAATATCAGTTAGAGAAAAATATCAAAACTATAAGAAGTGATAGAGGCGGAGAATATGAATCTCCCTTTGCGAAAATATGTGTAAAGAATGGAATTATTCATCAAACTACGGCCCCGTATTCACCTCAATCTAATGGAATTGCGAAAATAAAAAAATCAAACCTTGAAGGAAATGATGAATGCCTTACTTATAAGTTTAGGTTTACCGTAAAACTTATGGGGGAAAGTTATCCTTACAGCTAACCGAATACTCAATAAAGTGCCCCATAGTAAGACACAATCAATTTCATATGAAAAATGGAAAGGAAAGAAACCCAACTTGAAATATTTCAAAGTATGGGGGTGTCTAGCGTAGGTCCAAGTTCCTAAGCCTAAAAGGGTAAAGATAGGACCTAAAATGGTGGAAATCATATTCATAGGATATGCTAAAAGTATCAAAGTATGTCGGTTTTTGATTCATAAATCTAAACATTCGGATATCAATGAAAATACGGTAATTGAATCAGATAATGCTGAATTCCTTGAACACATTTATCTGTATAAAACTAGACATGAACAGTCTAGTAGGGGTCTAAATGACCTTGAGATAAACCAAGTGAGGATGTACATAATGATAAGAATCCAAAATGTAGTACACGTCAAAGAACGTCAACTTCGTTTGAATCAAATTTTGTAACATTTCTCTTAGAAAATGAGCCTCAAACATTTAAAGTAGCGATGCTGTCATCAGACTCGTACTTTTGGAAAGAGGCAGTGAATAGTAAATTGATTCAATATTAAGCAACCATACATGGGAATTGGTTGATCTTCCTCCAGGAAATAAACCTTTAGGTTCAAAATGGATCTTCAAAAGGAAAATGAAAACAGATGGTACTATTGATAAATACAAGGCAAGACTTGTAGTAAAAGGCTTCAAACAGAAAGAAAGCCTTGATTACTTGGATACATACTCTTCAGTAACAAGGATGACATCAATTCAGACGTTAATTGCCTTAGCGGTGGTATATGGTCTGGGAATCCATCAAATGGATGTGAAAACAGCATTCGTGAATGGAGAATTGGAGGAAGAAATCTATATGGAACAACCCGAGGGTTTTTTGGTTCCAAGAAAGGAAAATAAGGTGTGTAATTTTGTTAAGTCGTTGTATGGACTAAAAAAAGCACCTAAATAATGGCATGCGGAGTTTGACCAAACCATGTTGGCAAACGGGGTCAAGATAAATAAATGTGATAAATATGTATACATTAAACACACTCCAAATCACCAAGTCATTGTTTGGTTATATGTGGATGATATGTTGATTATCAGTAGAGACATTTCTGACATAAATGCTACAAAATGAATGCTCAGGAGAAAGTTCGATATGATAGACCTTGGAGTTGCGGATGTGATCTTAGAATAAAAATCCATAGAACTTCAACAGGGTTGGCATTGTCATAGTCTCATTACATCGAAAAGGTACTTAATAAATTCAAGTATTTGAAATTTGGAATTTCCAAGACTTCATTGGATGTGAGCTTCACACTTCAAAAGAATGAAGACGAAAGTGACACACAATTGGAGTACGCAAGAGTAATGGGATGTTTAATGTATATAATGAATTGTACAAGACAGGACATAGCATGTGTTATTAGTAAGTTGAGTCGGTATATGAGTAATACCAACAAAACTAATTCGATGACAATGAAAAGAGTTTTGGGAATCTTAAATACACTCAAGACTATGCTTTGCATTATAATAAATATCCCACGGTACTTGAAGGATATAGTGATGCAAATTAGATCACCAGATCAAATGAAGTAAAATCCATGAGTGGATATAATTTACAATAGGGGGAGGAGCAGTCTCTTGAAAATCATCCAAACAGACATGTATTGCTCGCTCTACGATGGAATTAGAATTTATCGCATTAGATAAAACCGATAAAGAAGTAGAATGACTCCAAAATTTCTTGGAAGATATTCCTTATTGGCCCAAACCATTGGCACCAGTATGCATACACTGTGATAGTCAAGCGGCAATAGGTAAGCAGGGGGCATGATGTACAATGGTAATCTCGTTACATATGACGGAGACTTACTACCGTTAAAGAACTTCTCTCTAGTGGAATTATCACTATTGACTATGTGAAGTCAAAGGATAATGTGTCGGATCAACTTACAAAAGGCCTAACTAGAGAAGGAGTTGAGAGGACATCCAAGGGAATGGGTTTACGGACTAGGACAAGTCAGTATGACGGTAACTCTACCTAGCAAACTGGAGATCCAAAGAGCTAGCTTCAAGGAGATCAAACAAAGTTGTGTCTAACAGGTTCAACGTTGTCAATATACCCAACCCATTCTCATGATGTAGACAATGTTTAGTAAACAAGGATAAGACATGGTGTGAAGTCTTTTAATGATTATCTAAATTTGGCAGATTTGACCAAATAGTTTAATCTATAGGATTGAACGTTTAGAAATCACTCATGTGAGGGAGAACTGGAAGCCGCTTCAAGAAGAATGTTAGTAAAGTCCTATTCTCTAAGCTCTCATGAGATCGGGACGTGATCATGGCTGAAACGAATAAAAACGTGAAAACCATAAATGGTAAAAGAATGATTGTGTGACATGTGTTGTCTAGGTATATATTAAAGCTCGACGGTTTAAAGATATGAAATCTTCCAATTGACCGAGTGCATCTGATGCATGTTCACTGTGGAAAGTTCAAAGGGAAACCCACTTATCCAGATGCAATCAGTCTTTGCTTGATGATCACATACTTGTCCATAAATTTTTCCAAAGAGTAGTCATTCCCCATTCATGTGGGGGATTGTTGGGTTCAATTGGTGTGAATGAAAAATGAAAAGTTTCTTGGAAGGGACACAACTCTTCGAGTAAAAGACACTATTTCGGGAAAACGTATGACTGTTTGGATGGTTGTGGCTGTTCGAAAAAGACACACTTTTTCGAATGGACAAACATAACTGTTCAGAAAGGATACACCTTTTCGGTGAACCATTGCCACCTTTCAGAAGGGGCACTTAATGGCTATATAAACCTGCATTTTTCCACAGGTTTAGTATGAATTTTTCTTCACTTGAAAACGTTTCTTGTCTTCTAAAATACTCCCTGTGATCATCTAACTATTGAGTGAGTTCGAAGAAAATCAGATCGTTTGAGGTACCACTACAGTCGGATTGTTAAGCCATTTTATTCTGAGAGAAAAACTCCGCAACCTCGGGTACTTAAGGAAAATTATTTCCTTAAGGACATTCCGTGAATTCAGGGGATTTGGCTTTTTCTGCTTCATCAAATTTTCCTTAAAATACTGAAAACATACTTCTTTGAAACATCATTTTTTATCTTGTGCTGAAGGTGTTGAAAACTTCGTAAGTGTTCTTGATTATTCTTGAACTTGTGTTGAAGTTGTTTTGCCAAAATACAGATTTTTGTGTATCTGAAACAACAGTTTGTAAAGTGGATACTCCTACTT